>KE527422.1:0-13178 GCA_000441915.1 Genlisea aurea | reverse complement strand
AAAAAAAAAAAAAAAAAAAAAAAAGAAACTGCAGAATCAAAAGATTTCACTATAACAAGTTCATAATAAAGAGAAGCCATACCCCAACCAAGGGTGGAATAGAAAGCTTACCCATCAATTTCATTAGAACCAGGCCTAAAACGACTATCTCGATTACCCCTTTGAGGGCTGCTTCGTGGTCGCAGCATCCTTTTTCTCTGAGCAACCCCAGAGTTGAAAATCTCCCTTTCTCTCTCCAAACTTCCTTCAACATGTAAATCACCATCATCTGATTCCTTTTCATGGAATTTGCCACGTTTTTCACTTCTCTCTGGTTCTACATCAGTTTCCCTTTCTTTCTTCTTATCCCTAACTTCTCTGTCAATATTTTTAGGCATATCACTATCTTTCTTCTTTGGTTCTAGAGTTGATTTTTCCAGCTCAAAACATTTCGCTGGAATATCTCCAATCTCTTTTTCACTGTGAGAAGCTTCTCTGTCTGAAGCATTCCATGGTTCAGCCTTGACATGATCTTTTTCTTTTTCATTGAGTTTCTCCTTATCTTTCTGCAGCTCTTTTCTATCATTTCCCGATCTCTCAGAGTCCCTCTCTTCTCTTAGTACATCTTTGATCTCAACAACTAAATTAGCCGGTTGCAAGTTGTTTCGCCGATCATTTCTTTCTTTATCCCTTTCCCCCAAATCCCAATGCTTCACTTCTTTTCTCCTTCTATCTTTGTCTCTTTGCTTGTCATCTCCTTTAATCTCAACCCTATTCTCTCCCATGGCTTCACGAGCCTCACCTAATTCTCGACCCTCAATTTGTAAGCCTTCCTTCAAAGCATCAACTGTCAAGCGAGAAATGACTTATTCAAGGATTCATAATTTCCGAAAAGATGATCAGGATGTTTTAAAAATATCATTAAAACATTTTAAAAATGAATAATTTTGTTCACGTTTCATACCTTTATTGCAATCCTCAGTTCTGTTATCATATTTAACACTGTTAACAGTTTGCTGAAAGTCCCTAGGTTCCACTTTCAACTCACCAGCCTCAAGCTTCACATCCTTGGCACTATCGTTGATATCCCTGAAATCCATTCTGCTATCTGAGGCATGTGACTCTTGGGGTAAATCAATTGATGTAGGAACTCTGTATAGCAAATTAGGAAGCATCGCAGATCTCCGTTCTGAATCACGTGAATCATTGCGAGGAGCAATCTTCGGTGTTCTACTTTCAGGGGCCATCTCGTAGGAAGTATGGTATTCATGTCTAGCTGGAGCAACCATCTTTCCACTGACAACAGCATGCGTTCCCGGATCCTCATGAGGATATTTTACAGCTGATGGGGTATTCTGGTTTACACTGCCACTTCCGCTTGCACTGCTGCCATCATCATGGAGCCTTTTTGGAGTAGAACTCATGATTCTTTCCAATTAATAAGCTAAAATAACGGAAAGAAGGATCAACCCACCTCTGTGCACAAAAACGAGTTATCATTGCCAAAAACATAAAAGAAAAATAAAGGTTTCTTCCTGCATTAAATCTCCCTCCCAACCTGCTCCTCACCGGAAAAGGGGCATGCATAGATAACACAAAGGAAACACAACGCGGAGCTAAATCATAAGAGTTTAAAACTGAATCTGTATGATTTCAATTACCCTAATCAAAAAACTAAAAACGGTTCTTCTCTCAAATCAAAGAGAAGGCAAACGACAACACATTATTTAGAGAGAACCACATCGGTGTAAGGTAAGGAATCTTCGGGCTGTAAACTGAAGCAAAACCAATCATTTGAAGAACAAACAAGTTATATTTGGACAAAATGCGGTTAGGACCTCAGTACAGCATCCGAAACAATTGCAAATAAATAATCATCCAGAGAAAAGAGAAACAAAAAGGCAATCATCCATTGACAATTAAGAAATCAGGCCTGAAATTCAGAAAGTTTCCACTTACCCCTACTTCGCGACAGTTGTGGAGAAAGCAACACAGATGCTTCAGTTTCAGAGAATTTGAAACGAACAAAACACCTCAAAGCAAAATGGTTGGGCAAGGGTAAATTGCGACGAAGTTTTACTTTTGTATGATCGATCTTTCTACAAGGCCCAACAACAAAATTAACATGCTCATGAACTGGGCCTATATTCTAAACCCTAAACAATATTATTATGAATTACAATACAAATATTTAATTTAAACATATTTAATTCACGGAAACGCAAACTATGATGATTGATGTTTAAATTAAAATAAAATAGCTCGATATTTATTATTCATTATCGATATTGTATGATCGATATTATTCATTGTCGTTGTGGTCATCTTCGACATCATGTAAAACAGCTCCCCTAAGTTTAGACCTGCTACACAAAACAGAGGTATATGGTATGGTTTGGTTTGGGGTATATTGCAAGGAAAAAACAGAGGGACCTGCGACGCGATGGAACTATGCGATTGCTTTCTCTTTTCGTGCTGGGGCTTTCCCTTTCCACAGCATGCTTATCTAATGAAGACAGTCAGTCAGTCGGGTCGTATGGGATATGTTACTTTGCAAAAATCCAACACAAAAACCCTGTTGGAACAGTACCTGATGCCTCACAATTTTCTCCACTGTTGGGACTGCCTAATCTTTCCTGAGACACGAAAAGGGAAACCTTCCTTACTACATCCACGTAAATCTTTAAAAAACATCTCAAGCGCTAAGTAAGATTCTTTATAAACCTTACTTTTTTCACTTCATGTTTCCTATCTTTCTCTGCAAGATGAAAAAAAGACGAATTGCTAAACTTCTTCCAAAAACTGAACAACACACTTTTCCGCAAAACACCAGAGATCAACAATCTGGTCCAAAGAGTACCTTCCTCAAGTTTGTTGAATTCTTCATACAGCTTCATTGCAACATTAGCATTGGCTTCAGAACCATCAGCACCAACAAGTCTATTAAGGTGTAGACAAACTTTTGGCAATCCTTTCGCTTTTTGGGCAATGACCCTTCCATAAGTAACACCTAAATTACAAGGGAAGAAAAATAATCAAGAGTCAAGCTCAAGTAACGTATTTACAAGGGAAGCACAATGACAAAGAGGTTGGTTGGATCACTCACAATCATTCTCCCAAGTGTCTATTATAACCCACAAAGTAAGCAGAAGAAAAAAAACTGTTGCAATGGTAGGAGAAAAGCCACAAATACCCAATTTCGAGTCTATTTACTCCCACTCAATCGAAAATGAACATCAAGAAAGGCAGGCCAAAGTTTCATGATTCCCACTCACCCTCTATAACGAGTTCGACATCAGATCTCAGCGAAGTTGTGATATAGTCTACAAAATCAGACCACGAGCCACTGATTCCAATATCATCCCTCTGTAAAAGAATGAATGTAAATAAACTTTTATAAACAGCGGCAAAAAAAACTAGTTTACACCTTGACACTACAACTCAGGAAGCTCTGCTAACGCTGCTTCACAGTTTATCAATTGAAATTGCAGTTTTCATGATTCCATGATATCTCTAGCAATTCGAAACAGAAACAGCCCACTAAATATATTGCCAGTACTCAAATATTTCGAAAAAGCGAAAACTGAAAAGAGAGCTGACCAGATTCTCGAGCTGATTGCGGGACATGATACCTTGAAATGTATTCGACCGAAAATCCGAAACAACGACCCGAAGCTCGTCATCGGCGAGGCCATAGGCATGTAAAATAAACGGAACCGATTCGGCCATCAGCGCCGACGGTCGTGCCAAAACCCTGCCAAATATTGGATTCAGGTCTTCACATTTATTCCCCAAACTCCTCATCTTCTTAACATACAGTACACAGAACCAAGAAATGGTTTGATTTGAAAAAATGTTTTTTTTTTTTTTAATTTATATAATTAAAAATTTTGATTTGTTAATTGTATTGATTAATAATTTGTTTGATTTAATTGTGTTCACAATCTTTATGTTGTTATGTTCATAATAATTAATATCTACGTAAGATTCAATCAATGATGTTTTTACCTGGGGAGTGGGGGCCTATTTTGTTGACCAACCGACACTTTGGAGATTGATACAGCCATTAAACCAAAATGCAGGAATGATTGGAACCGTTGCAGATCTGTGAAGTGCGAAAAAAGGTATCGATTTTTTCTTTCTTTGGAATTCTCGAAATGGACTCAAGGGGTTTTTTTTGTCTGGTGAGATCTCGTCTGTTTCTGGATTTGATTTCTTTGTAACGCGTTTGGGATGTGTCAATGCAAAGAAATGTGGTGTTTGCTGCTGGAATCTAGTGCATTTCTTGTGTGGATTTTAATTTTTTTAATCTGATCTACTTAGAAACTGGCATGAGTTGTCTTTGGCAGTTGATGATGGAACCTTTGTAAGGTTCTGGGAAAATTTCGATCCACATTGTGCTCCTCTTACTTGATATTGATATCTCATCTTTATTGATGCCTGAATCTAATGATTTTGTGTAGGATAATTTTTGGAGGTTAATTGGCAAAGAATCAGTAACATGGCTTCTGGAAATTTTTCGAGAGTTGATGGTCGAAAATCGTCTTCAAACTATTGTTCTACAGTCACTGTGACAGTTTTTGTAGCTGTTTGTCTAGTTGGAGTATGGGTGTTTACATCATCATCTGTGACTCCGTTTCAGACATTGGATGGTTCAGATGAGCCTAAGAATGATGTAAAGACCTCGGTGACTGGAGATAATGCCGACAGTGCACTGGATCGAAACGCATTTAGTTCTCAAAATGAAATGGAATCAGAAACTTCTGGTACGGCTAGTGAAAAAAGTAGTTCGAGTGGTGAAGAAACGAAGCAATTCGAGGACAACCCTGGTGATTTGCCTGAAGATGCAACCAAAGGGGATAGTCCTGTGAGTTCAGAAACAAATGATAAGCTCGAAGAGATTTCGGAGGATGGTAATGAAGAGGGAAATAGAACTGAATCCAAGGATGAATCGGATACTGGACCAGAAAACAAGGATGATGGGGAGTCTAAATCGGAGATGAACCCCTCCGGATACGGGGAGAGCAAAGATAATACTTCTGAAGATAATCAGGCGAATGGAGATAGTGAAAATGGGGATGGTCAAGTTAAAGAAAAGGCAGGGAGCAGCGAAGATGATAAAAAAGAAAATTCAAGTGATGTATTCCCTTCCGGTCCTCAGTCAGAACTTTCAGATGAATCCGCCACACAGAATGGATCATTTTCAACTCAGGCAACGGTATCGAAAAATGAAAAAGAATCCCAGAAATCATCTGAATCTGAAAATCAAAATAGCTACACATGGAAGGTGTGCAACACAACTGCTGGACCCGATTACATTCCATGCCTCGATAACATGGAGGCAATAAGAAAGCTTATATCAACTAAGCACTATGAACACAGAGAACGGCACTGCCCCAGTAATCCTCCTACCTGCCTTGTACCTCTTCCTGAAGGATACCAGCGGTCAACTCCATGGCCTACAAGCCGGGAAAAGGTGCAATTATTTGAGTTCTTAATTCTTTGTTTATATGTGGATAGGATTGCCTTGACTTCTGCTTCTGCACAGATTTGGTACCACAATGTTCCCCATACCAAGCTTGCTGAAGTTAAAGGTCACCAGAATTGGGTTAAAGTCAGTGGAGAATACCTTACATTCCCTGGTGGTGGAACCCAGTTTAAGCATGGCGCTTTGCATTACATTGATTTCATACAACAGGTGCTCTATATTGCTTAAAAACTTGAAAACAATTATGCTTCAGTTTGTGGGCCAAAGTTATTTTGCAAGCAAAATAACAGTACACTTGGCCAGGACTTATCCCACCTCGGAAATTAAAAAAAAAAAAAAAAAGCTATTGCATACTTATGTTAAACTTTTAAAATTTTTTCCTCAAAGTAGATGAGAATATTTATTTTTCTTCTGTTAATAAAAGAATGTCACAGTCTGTTTGCTGAATATTCTAAAGATCTAGCAATATCAATTATTAACGAATTGGGAATGAACATGCTTTAGTTTCATTTCTCTATAGTCTGTACCTGAAATCGCATGGGGGAAGCGCTCTCGTGTTGTATTGGATGTTGGTTGCGGAGTTGCAAGCTTTGGGGGTTTCCTATTCGATAGGAATGTACTGACCATGTCACTGGCCCCTAAAGACGAACACGAAGCACAGGTTCAGTTTGCACTTGAAAGAGGAATCCCCGCAATATCTGCCGTTATGGGGACCACGAGGCTTCCTTTTTCTGGGAAAGTATTTGATATTGTTCACTGTGCTCGTTGTCGAGTGCCGTGGCATATTGAAGGTAAAATGCACAACTATATGCCCTGCATACTTTGTTTTGATATTTCTTTCCAACAGTATACTCTCTTTGATTATTTAATGGTGTTTATTAGGCGGTAAATTGCTGTTGGAGTTGAACCGGTTACTACGACCCGGTGGATTCTTCGTATGGTCTGCTACTCCCATTTACCAGAAACTTCCTGAAGATGTTGAGATTTGGCAAGGTAATTTGAGCTACGTTAATGCATATTTTGCCGTAAGAATTATATCATATCACTTTTGCTCTCGAATATTGACAGCTATGAAGAAATTGACAAAAGCAATGTGCTGGGAGGTTGTTTCGATTACGAAGGATCTTGTCAACGGAGTGGGTATTGCTGTTTATAGGAAGCCTATTTCGAACCACTGCTATAAGCAAAGGTCGAAAAATGATCCTCCTCTATGCAAAGACTCTGATGATCCAAATGCTGCCTGGTAAGTAGGTGATCAGATCGAATCTCGTGGTCTTTACCTTGCAACAAAATAGTTTTGTGGGTTGAGAAATCATCAACCAATCGAACTCATGTTTCGAAAATCAATTTCCTTTATGGGCTTACAATTTTTTTTTATTCTGACATGACTAGGAATGTGCCTCTACAAGCATGCATCCACAAAATCCCCACTGCCACATCAGAAAGAGGATCTCAATGGCCAGAAATGTGGCCTGCCAGAGTAGAGAAAACGCCTTACTGGTTATCGGATTCCGAAACTGGTGTTTACGGAAAACCAGCACCGGAAGATTTTGTTGCAGATTACGAACACTGGAAACGTGTGGTCGACAACTCGTACAAAAAGGGTTTGGGCATTGAATGGTCTACTGTGAGAAATGTCATGGATATGAGAGCTGTCTATGGAGGGTAAGCTCTTCTAAAACGTCGATTTGAATAATCGAATTGTGTTCGAATATGATATGGTGACATTTCCTAATGAATACAACACTCCATTTTTTTTTTTTCTAGATTGGCTGCTGCTTTGAGGGATCTGAATGTGTGGGTGATGAACGTCGTATCTATAAATGCTCCGGATACGCTTCCCGTCATCTACGAGCGAGGATTGTTTGGAATTTATCACGATTGGTGTGAATCATTTAGCACGTATCCGAGATCTTACGATCTTCTCCATGCCGATCATCTTTTCTCCAAGATCATCAGGCAGAAGTAGGTTTGGATTATGCTGTCATAATATCTATCTCCTTCGCCCCCGTTTCAAAGTTGGTCTTTTGTGTATCCTGTTTTCAGGTGCAACTTCATGGCCCTCGTCGCTGAAGTTGATCGGATTCTAAGACCTGATGGCACGATCATCGTGCGCGATACAGCCGAAACTATCAACCAGTTAGAGAGTGTGTTCAAGTCTATGCAATGGATCATTAGAATGACGTATTCAAAGAACAAAGAAGGCTTGATTTGTGCACAAAAAACGACGTGGCGGCCCGAGGAAACCGAAACGGTTACTTATGCCGTGTAATTATTCTTCTTCATTATACATAGTTTGGTTGGTTGGGTGTTGGTGAGGGCATTGCCAATTGCCATTTATATGATGTAGTAAAAACTGTTTTTTGTTTTCCAGTTCTCAAGTTGGTGTTTGTTTAATTATTAAAGGTCATGCATGCATTTTATTGTATTCCACGTTGTCATTGCCCTATGACCTATCCTATACACTTTATGCATGAAAAGTGAAAACTAATGAGATAGTAGTTACTCAAGTTAATGTTAGATTTTTTCCAAACAAAATTTCTCGCAACTTTAGAGCAAAAAATTGAAACGAAAATGAAAATGAAGCGATATATTGAAACATTCGAGAGAAACACTTACGGAATTGCTACTTGCTATCTATATCAAGATAGACACACCATTACGATTTCCGGCATCACCATTCACCACCATGTACATGCATACATCACAATGCGCTTTTTTTAATCATTTTACCATCAATAACATTCTTTGAGCACATCTAATGTAATCCCAATTTAAAGGCATTAAACAACCCCTTATCGCTAATCCCAATTTAATTGTCATTAAACCTAGCAGAAACTACCAACACACCTACACTAAACCTAGCAGAAAAAACCCCTATGAATAAATAAATGAACTCCAGTCTCTATCAACAACCTATAACTAAGAAGCTTGATTCGATTCCAATCTAATCGACGATGTAACACACATTACAACACTTACAATGTTCCCGTCGTCGACTTACCAGGCGCAAAGAAAGAAAGAGGGAAGCCACTATGTTATGTTAAGCCTGTTGTTGATCACAGGTTCCACCGATTGAGTTGTACATTTGCTTCTGCCATGTCTTTCTGTGCTTTCTTTCTTCGATAAAATATCGGGCAATCTCGACTGTTACAAACGACGACGACAAACAACATATGAAACAACCGAAGGAAAATTAAAATAATGATAAACAAAAAAAATTAAAAACAGAAAAAAAAAATTTCTAACCTCGTACAAAGCACGTCTTGGTGAAGAGAGCCTTGGCACTCTTGGCATTGCGTCCAAAGTCTACCGAAGAGTTCTTCCAGTTCAGCCACTGCAAACAGAAAATAGAAAATGAGACGAAAAAACTCTTTGTGGATTATGAACCAAAACTCTTCCAGAGGGGATGGAATCAATAAGCGCGCCGCACCAGTAGTTACGGACTTGCAATACAGTTCTGCTTCTCTTCCCTTGCAGTGAGAGCAAAGAGTGTGATCTGAATTGCTGTTGCAGAAATGAAATAATCGATTAGTGGTTTATACAAAAGAAATAATCACTCTGGTACAATCTCATATGGCTGATCGTGAACCCTAAACCAAAATCGAAAAGAAACAAACCACAGCCATCTCCATGGTTTATAAAATGAATAAAATTAAAATGGTCAATCTCTATGCATACCTTTTGCATTTCACAGCAGCCACCAAAGCACAAATAAAACTTCATAATCCAATGAAAAAAGAATCGAAGGCTTACCTGATCAGAGCCTTACATCCAATGCAAGTCAATTGTTTTTTAGCAAACTTCATAATCCCACTATTTGCGGGCGTAGAAATGGAAATCGATCTCATATGATTTCCTTGGAGTAATTCTTTACTAGCATTCTTCAAAATGGGCTCAAAGATCCTCAGCAAAGGCTGCAGCAATAGAACTGCATCATCGACAATTCGAATAATCCAAAACTAGAAAGTAAGTACACTCTACATGCACACCTTGCTGATTTGATTTTCAAGATAGTATTGAGGGTCAATTGGAATATTGTTTTCTAAAACATATATGGGATCTTCTGACTTTTCATAAGCCTGTCAAAAAGTATAAAGTAATATTATTTTCAGGCAACGGACAGATTTTCGGTACTTAACCCATGATTTGGATGGAGAATCGAACCTTGGCTCCCTTTGCTGCTTTGATAATTACGTAAGGCACTCGATCCCCAACATTTGGAGCAGTAGCAGCATCACGCTGCAAGATATTAGATGCTAAACTAGAGTTGTACACAAATAGTATAGCTACTGACAATTAAAATGAGAACTTTTGAAATAAATTGCTTGAATTCCAGCATCAAAGTCAAGGTCATGCATTCTTGTACTGATGACTAACGGAAATATAATAAACAATAGAACAAGTGAAGTAAAAATAGAACTCGGATAAATCATTTCGAAATTATTATTATACTTCACCTGGAAGTATATTTATAGAACTTTTTTATATCTTATGTGAGTAAAACTTGGAAGTATATCTTACCTATCGGATTCAAACTTGTGGATTTAGGAAATCAAAATACAGTTCATAGGACATCAAAAACATGGCAGAACGGTTTTCATCAGTAAAATGAAAAAATCCTGGTGAAAGAAAATGACAAACATTTTACCTTCCGCATGCGTTCAGCAAGCTCAACATGCGCAGCTTTGACTTCATAATCATCTCCTGTTTTTGTCAGGCCCTGTTAGGCAACAGAAAAGTGCAGGAGAAATGAAAGTCAAAAAAGGAAGACCTTTGTGATTCTTGATGAAAAAAATCAGCAGAAATGTGGTATTTCTAGAATTAACATCTTACTTTGGTAATAACTAAAAGTGATAAATCCATTCGGTTCATCAGAAGATCCGCTATGGTGCTTTTCACAAACTGAACTGCACCAGGGATGTCTCTTTCAATCAAAATTTTGTTCAGGCATTCACTAACCAGGTTCTTAACCAGCAAGCAATTATCTCTTCGGACAGTCTCAATACCTTAAAGAGAGACAGAGAAAATCATTCTCCAAAGTCAATTTCACAAGCTTTTTACAGTGTCCTCCAAATTTTGGAGAAAATTTCGAAGAGAAAATTAATCAGTGAACATGGAATAAACTGTTACCTTTGGTATCCATTTTATCATATTTCACGGGATTCGTCCAGTAAAGACCAGCATATCTCTTTTTACTAATCAGTAAGTATGGATAGTAGACCTTTTCAAACTCCAGCTTTATAGGCTGACAAGATCAAGAAACAAACAAAATTTGAAACAAAAAGAGAGCAAGTGGAAGAACAAGAAGCAAACACTTACATTGAGGTCAATTATAAATTTATATATATTATGTGAGTAAGAAATCAAATCCAAAATAAAAAAATAAAATAAAAACAAAAAACAAAAAACAAAAAACTACTGATTTAACCAAAATTGATACAAAAAATCCAGGTGAGCTATTCCTATTTACTTAGCATGAAGTTTTGAGTTTCTAAATCCCATAGAAACACGGGTGATAGTAGACCAGCCAGTTACCTTGATAAAAGTTCCACTGATGAAGTCAGCAGCCTGCCTACCCAAATTCATCGCCTCTTCCACAGATGGGACACCAAATTGCACCATAACTGAGTCTGTATCCCCATATATCACCTGAAATTCCGTTGGCAGTTGTTATGCACCATAATTGTGGAATGATCAACTTATGGAATTTAAATGGTAACAGAAGAAACTGCTAAAATGCAGCAGAAACAAAGAAGAGTTAACTATTTATAAAAAGAAAACTATCAATAACGAACATCATTAAAGAACACAAGCAAATGAAGATGTTCAGTGAAGGAAAATAGGACTTCAGTTTATATAAGAACAGCAAACTGATCTTGAAATTCAGGCATCAAAATAGCATCAAACACTTGCTTTTGAATTGAATGCTGAAAAGTGTACAGTCATGACATAAAACTCAGAATTTCATATTCGTAAAGTAACTTAATGATTCAAATTGTGTGAAAAGAAAAACAGATGAAAATTCTGAGAGAAAAAAAATTACAAACTGAGCATAATAATAATAATGTAAGGAAACCTGAGCATCGTGCTCATAGCCCCCAACCACTGTGAACTTTTCTTCAACAAGCTTTTTAGTGTGTTCAATCATTTGGCGTCCTAAACAATATTACGACAAACAGTTTATCAATTGTTTCAGACGTGCTCATGTAAATCAGATAAGAATTGTTCGAGCAACAATAACGAACAACAAACATTGCTGCTGGATTATTTCCTCTGAATAATTACCATAGCTGGTGACGCTTGAAGAGATCTCTAAACATGGCAGTTGGCCAATTGTAGCCCCAGTGAATCCATATACGGAGTTAGCACTTATCTGAAAAATAATAATAAATAAATAAATAAATAAATAAATAAATAAATAAAAATTGAGACACTCCAATTTCTTCTAAGAAGCCAAAAAATAGCCTGCTAGAAACAAAATTTTACCTTCAAAGCCAATTGTCGACCATCTAAGACAGCTCTCTCAAGTGGGTCCTTTGCTTCCTATAGATTAAACAAGGCTGCTAGTTCATCCAGTTAAGAAATTTGTTCAAATAAAAATCAAACATGTAACAGTGAATTGGTGTTCTGCAAGCCTAGACTGATGATAGATATCAGTAGGAAGGTACACAATTTAGGCATATTTCATCGGCAGTAGATTAAAAATGATAATTAAGATCTCGATACACTAATAGCCTTCATTGGTGAAAAAAAGTTGCAATATCTTCCTCAAGCATATTCGCTTACACGAGAAATTAGAATAAGCAACAATCCAAATGAAGCTAAGATCTATAAGCGAACTGCCTCAAACCAAAAAAAAAAAAATGAATGCTAAATTACACACCAGATGTCAAAAAAATTCAACTGAATTTAAAGATTAAAAAAAGCATACATGAAAGGGGAAAAACAAGGTCAGAATGAAAACCTTTAAGTCTCCTTTAGCCCTTCTTCTGGCAGCCAAAAGTTCTTCAAGAATTTCAGGCAGTATTCCCTGAATGAAACTTAGTCCGCTCAAGAGGGGAAAAATGAGCTTGCAACCCCAGAAGATATTTAAGGAAATATCATACACATAACAATGACCTTCTGTAAGCTTGATTTAACAAATGTTTCGCCAGATGGAGTTTTGTTGACACATTCAGGAGGCAAATTGAGCTTCCGAACATCTTCAGGAGTCAACTACAAAACAATCATGAAGGAATATGTGCAAACTCAAACACCACAATGAAGATCAGTCTTTTCATTTGAAAAAAATGATAAATTAAAATAAGCTGGCTATATTTACCAATGAGCAGTAACATAAGTTGTATGCCATCATAATTGATGGATACAATGATGCAAAATCCAGTGTTGCAATAGGTTTCTCATAGAATCCTGCTTTAGGTTCCAGAACCTACGCATAAGAACTATTTCCAATGAGAGCATTTTATTCCTTAACTATGAAGCAAATATTTTGCAGAGAATTTAAGTAATACATAATAATATTTCGCATAATGTCCAAACTAACACCAATTACAAATTGCATGTTCCGAAATAACACCAACTTTCAAAAATGATCCAAGATAACACCTAAAATATTTTATGAGTTGCTGCGTAACTGAATTACACCTTATAAGCTTTATTGCGATCGCACAAATGCACAATGGTCTAGGAAATTATAGTGCAGCAGAAA
>KE527414.1:0-12643 GCA_000441915.1 Genlisea aurea | reverse complement strand
GGTGGGGGGGGAGAAGTACTGCTACTTTATTTTTTCATGTAGGGCTCATGCTTCTCTTGTCAAAACAGGCACTCTCTCTATATATATGACACAGCAAAACTCCATGAAAAGGAGAAAGAAAGAAAGAGAAACCAGCAATGGAGGAAGACTACTCGTCCTCGTCATCGTCTGTGATCAAGCTGTTCGGTTTCCCGGTTCGAGCATGCGAGTCGGTGGGCAGACGGGACGATGAGATTGGGGAGAGCAAGAGGTTCGAGTGCCAGCATTGCACGCGGAGATTCGCGAATTCCCAGGCGCTGGGAGGGCACCAGAACGCGCACAAGAAGGAGAGGCAGAGGGCGAAGAGGGTTCAGTTCGTGCCGCCGGAGCAACGGCGGCCGGGGGCGGCGATCGGCCGGAGACAGGGCGGCGGGACTGAGAGTAATAATAATGATAACATCAATGCATTGGCGGGAAGCGCGAGCGTGATGAAGCTGGTCCCGCAGGCGATGATGCCGCGCGTCTTGTCGGGGGTGCCTTTGAGATACCACCCCGCCGGAATTGCGGCGGCGGCGGCGGCGGCGACGGTGGAGGCGGAGGCGGAGGCGGGGCATAGATCCGCCGGAATAGACGAGGCAGTGGTTGATGTAGACCTCCATCTGTAAACTCCCCTGTTTCGTTATCATTGTCATATATATCCCTTCCGCCATTAAAGAGCAACACCCGAACCACAATCATTTCTGGGAAGGATTTCTTCTCCTCCATCTTCATCTTCTTAGTTCAAATTCATCAACAGTGTTTATAAATTAGTTTAACACCCCTACACAGTAAGTACAATCACAGATTTCAGAATGAGAAACCAAAACATACCCCATTAATTCATTCACATACCAATGATAATATAAAACAGAGGATTCCCATTCAGTTGCTGGGAAACAAATTCAGGGGTTTCCTTTGCATGGTTAATAACAATAATATATATATATAAATTGCAAGGGTTTACTATCAAAAAATATCCATTTTTTTTCATTTTGTGCCAAAATATACTCATTTTATTTCATAATTGCATGTTTCATTTTTTGGCAAAATATACCCAAATTGTGGCAAAATATACCACTTATGTTTCATTTTTTTGGTAAAATATACCCAAATTGATGACGTAATCAAACGGATAATGACGTTATCAAACGAAATTATGTATATTTTGTCACAAAATAAAACATAAGGGGTATATTTCGCACCAAAATAAAGAATAAGGGGTATATTTTGCCACAAAATGAAACATAAGGGGTATATTTTGCCACAAAATGAAATATAAGGAGTATATTTTGCTACAAAATGAAACATAAAGGGTATATTTTACCACAAAATGAAACATAAGGAGTATAAATTGCAATTATGAAAAAAAAAATAAATATTTTTTTGCAAAAAATCGAAAATAAAAGGAGTGTATAAAATGCAATAAACCCAAATTGCAACATACATTAATTTTTCTAATATTAACAGATTCGGATATAAATTGGATTGTATTTTATTCATTCTTAAAAATTCACGACAAAAGATAAACAGGAAACGAACAAGTCAACAACAATCCCCGCCCCCCCCTACACGTACCAAGTAACAATCAGAAACGGGAAACAACAGAGAAGAAGAAGAAGAAACAAGCGGCTAACACTATAATTAATACGGCAAACGAAAAACAAAAAAAAAAAGAGGCTAAATTACAAACGTCATCCTCACTGTGAAGAAGATGGCCAGTAGCAGAAGTAGTGTACACATCAGAGGATCGAGATCCAGTTGAGTAGTAGAAAAGAAGTATCTTACTGAAAGTAGAGCTAGCTAGCTAATTCAAGCTTTCACATCTTGGGCCGATGCGCCCGTCTTTTCGTCTTCCTCTTCTTCTTCTTCTTCTTCTTCTTCTTCTTCATCGGCAAGTTTGGTGAGTTCGTCCTGAATCATGAGCTTGATTCCGGATTTTCGAGGTGTCAGATCCACGTCGAACTTCTTGGCTGCGGAAGAAAGAAAGGTTGGAAAATCGATACCACCAGAACCTTTTTTTTTTTTCACTCACCGAGCAGTTTGAGGATGTCCGTGAACGTTGCCTGCGGGAAAAAAAATGAAAGACGAGAAAAATGGCAGTCGACAATCATGTGCCGAATTCAATAAAAAAAACAGATATGTGGCAAAGAGATCGGAATACTAACCGTGTTGAAGTCGACCTCTTTTAGTATTTCACAAACAGCATTTTGGAGTTCATCATCTGTTGGCTTTATTTTCTCCTCAAGCTTATCTTTTGCCTTGAGAACTTTCTTCCCTGAAGAGAGTGCAAAAAACAAACATGAAACACACATTAAGTCATGAAACGGGAATAGGAAGAGCAGAACACACACTCGATTCACCTATGCTCTCCATGGCTGCCGACTGTTTTGAATTTGGCGCCTTCTTCACGGGCTCGTCTTTCTTCTTCACGGAAGAAGATTTGGGTGTGGTCTCCTTGGTCTTCTTCTTTTGGCTTGAAGGTGATTTCGATGCTGCTTTTTTCGGTGTCGGGGTTGCCTTTGCAGTATTATCCTTCTTCGCAGCCCCTTTTTCGACAGACTTCTTCGTTTTGGAAGCCTTTGCAGAAGAAACTGATTTTTTCTTTCCGGTTTTCTCATCAGATCCCTCGAGCGAAGTTCCCTTCTCCTCACTAGCAGCTGATTCAGAAATCTCGTCGTCGGAATTTTCAGGACCACCATTTGCATTTTCCACTTCATGGTCCTCTTCTTCTTCTCCTCCTTCTTCTTCTTCTCCTGAATCATCATCCTCTGATGCAGGTTGTTTGCTTTTGCCCCGTCCACTCGTTTTCGACGAGCTCTCATTTTTCTTTTTAATCTGAAAAAAAACACAGGTTAGCTAGCTCTCAAAGGCATCCCCAATCAAATGGCAACAGTAAAAATAGAACAAAGAAGCACCTCAGATGATCCTTTTGATGGCGAGCTAATTTCGGAGCTAGATTTGCTCAACCTCTTCCGCTTTTTCCCCTTGCTTGACTGCATTACGTACGAACTAAACAAAATTAGGAAACAAAGATGTGTTTTTACAATTATAGCAACTACAGCATTAAATAGATTAATAAAAAAAAAACCTCATCTTTATCAGCAAGCAACTCAGAGGTAGTCGCATGAGGCTTTAATAGAAAATCTACCAACTTAGTAATTAAATCTTCCTGCCAACATCATTAGAAAGTAAATCAGATAAATAATGATACCGATGAGCCTTTCAGCATCGAGTAAAATCACGATGTCGGTTAACTGACCTTTCTACTGCTGGCCCTGGAAATAGGTATGTCGAGCACATCACAGAATTCCACCAGTTTCTCCTTAACACACTTGTCCAGTTTTTCTTTAACTTTATTCAGTTGCTTCTCCTGAGGTATCATCACCATTCAAAAGCATAAGCGATATGAGTTATTAAAAAAGTCGCTCACTCTTGTCTTGAGCGCTTTTACCTCATCATCATGCCAAACAAAGCCGGAGAACCTTGATATATTGCTTTTCACTTGAGCAGCCTGCATGAAAAAAAATTAGATTAAAAAGCAGCATTAAGTGTAAGGTGAATGAGATAAAAAATCTCAGAGGTCATCTCATTTACTAGAATCGTAAATGGTGGAATGACGAAAGAATTCGGATAAAAAAAAAAAAAAGGCTCTACAGAATAATGAAATCTCAAATCTGGATAGAGGAAAGGATGTAAAACAGCACACTAACAACAAGCCATGAATTAGGCAATATAAAGGTACCTTTCCTCTCCGTCCGAAAAGGATAGTGTGCAGCAATTTAAAGGTCTCTTCAGTTTTCTTTCTCGATAGTTTGTATGCCACTGACGGTCGAAAAAAGGAACAATAAGGAATTTCAATAAGAAGCATCAAGTATAAGTAAGAACAGTAAGTAGCAGATAAACTTACGGCAAACGAATGGTGAAAAAAAACCCAAAAATATCCACAAGATCTAAAGTATAAAGGAGCTATTACACATCCTGGAAAAGGATCAAATTCACTTTCCACAGCCATGTGTGTTGTTCTTATAGAATGAGAAATTAAACAGCTACAATATTCAATGAGCAAATCCACGGAAAATAATAGAAACACGAAAACACAACTTTTGTCTGTATCAAAGGTCAAACACTTCTATGGCAGAAATATTTAATACGAAATCCATGTAATTCATTCATAAAGCTCACACTTTCATAGCTTCCTGACGGAAAGAATTGAAATTAAAATGCTAATTTTAATGTTGAAAAAAAAAGACTAAGCTGCAAATATTACCATTAGGGATGTCCTTCAGAGCAACTCCACGACCCTGAGAAGAAATTACTCTTGTTTCAGAATGGAAATCGACATAAAACCAGATATCAATCTTTATCACATAGCATCGATTTTGCATCTCTCAATGAAAAAAAAAAAATAAAAACATAGAGAGCTACCTTTGCAATACGAAAATCTTTTCCAGAGTCCTTCTCAATAGTTGCAACCAACCTTTCCACTGACTTCCGCTCACGAACAGGGCGATCAAATGAAATAAAAGCCGGAGTTTTGGGTTCTTCCTTTTCATCTACAGCTGGCTTAGATCCCTTCTTCTTTTTCACCTTGGGTGTAACGGGCTCCTTCTCATCCTTTTCCTCTTCTTCGAGTTTCTGTGCATCAGGAGCTTTTTTGCCAGCACTGCTCTTTGTCCTAGGGCGCTTCTTCGATCCTTCCTCCTTGCTAGGTTTTTCATTATTTTCTTTTCCATCTTTAGGAGCAACCTCTTCATCCTTATCCTCAGTTTCATCACTGTGCTTCTCCTCAGCATCTCCCTTCAGTCCTTCATCTTCATCAGTTTTCTGAAGACCTTCTTCCTTTCCAAAGCTTTCTTTGTTTTCATCTTTTTCTTCTTCTACGACTGCACTGTCCACGTTCTCATCTGTTTCTTTAACTTTATCTGCTGCTTCCTCAGTATCCGGATCTGTACCCGGGGGCTCATCAATCTGCATATTATCAGTTTCGGATTCTTTGCCGTTGGTTAGTTCACTGTGGTTTGCCCCTAACTCATCGCTCTTTTCATCTATCTCGTTCTTTTTCTCCGAAGGATCACCGTTTATAACAGATTCAGGCTTCTCAGACTCCCCCTCACCCATCACAGATACGACTATAATAGTATGATTTTGTGCTAGTTATCCCTGAAATATACAGGATAGATAGAAAACGTATTCAAATACCACGATATATAAATGGGAAAAAACTTCCAGTTCGATAAAGAAACAAATTCTTTTAAAAGAAGCAAAACGCCCAAAACAGAGACCAGAATCAGGTAGCAAATTGCTCTACAAATCGCAATCGACAAAGGAGAAAAACATTATTTCTAGCCTCCACCATTTAACAAGGCAGCAAAACGCGACACAAGCCCCGAATTTCAACCAATAATTTCAGAAACCCTAACTCGAAACCCCCTTTAACGCGCACGCCATAACTTCTGAAAGTGAAAAATAAAGATTCAACTTTTTTCAGAACGGGAAAAGCGACGACCGGAAATGAGTTTCAAAACTTACCAACGAGAGAAATCCTCAAATCTCAAGCCCCACACGGAAACCTTCTCCTCCGTCGGGAGAAAAGTTGAACTCGAAACTTATCCTTCCAACACCTCCACCCTCTCCCTCCCCACGGATTCCGCTTCCGACGTCTTGAGCCTTCACTCTTTCAAGGATTCAGGGTCGGTATTCGAACAATGGCGATATAGCGGGGCGAGGGGTTCACTTTAGGGGCTGACTCCAGTGTCCGGACTCCAACGCGATTTCAAATCCAGTTAATTTCAATGTTGGATCGACGACACCGGGAATCCTGTAATAAGTCCTCTCAACGGCTGGGATCGATTTCGCGTCATATCACGTTGAATGGACGGACGCGATTAAGTCATTCGCGGAATTGAGTTATTTTCTCAACCCGCGTAGCCGTTAAAACTTGCCTTGCTGGCATTTCCACCCTATCTTATTGGGCCCAACATTGGCCCAATATTTTACAAATAATTTATAAAATCGGTTAAAAAAATATTTTTTATCTATTAATATTTTTAAATTTTAAATATTGATCCTAGAATTTGAAAAATAAATATTTAATTCTTTAATTTTGATTTAATGTCAATTTTAAGTCATATTGCAAAATTACTTAAATAAACGTTCACAATCACTTGAATAAGTCTCTCAATCAAGTCAAATTTTCATTTTTTTTTTTTACATATTTAAGAAATAAATTTCGAATTTTAAAAATATTTAATTATGGATAAAATAGTCAATTAATTATTAAAATGTTACAATAAAGATTAAAATTGACATTAAATTAAATTTAATAGACTTATCCGTCTTTTTCAAACTTGGGGGACCAATATTTAAAATTTGGAAAACTTGATGGACTAAAATGTATTTTTCCGTTCATAACATTTTCGATTTTTATAAAAAAAAAAATATCAATAATTTTTCACAATTACATTTTATATCTCATATGTTATCTGAAT
The DNA here is from genome assembly GCA_000441915.1 of Genlisea aurea. NCBI lineage: Eukaryota > Viridiplantae > Streptophyta > Magnoliopsida > Lamiales > Lentibulariaceae > Genlisea > Genlisea aurea. The sequence continues at coordinate 6,137 of KE527414.1, read as the reverse complement.
CGACAATTTATATTCAACGCTTTTGCGACGGATAAACTAACGCGTTTGACCTTACAATTTATACATATCAGGTTTTTTTTTTTGACAAAATATATCTCAAATTGATAACGTCGAAAAAAAGATATAAATTATAAATATAAAATAAGATGAATATTTATTTTATAAAAATCGAAAACATTTGAATATAAAAATGTTATATGTTATTTTGTTTTTTTTTTGGCATAAAGCATAATATATTTTTTAAACCATAATATCTAACGATGGGGAATATTTAATGCAACTACTAAATTGCCTATTTTAGTATTTTTGGCACTTATCATTCTGGAGCAGAGTCCAGACCATGAGACCGAACTGTCTCCAACAATAAAAATAAATCAAACACAATGAAGAAAAAAAAAATTAAAAAAAAATCACCCACCACACACATTAACATCAATTATTCAATCTCCGATTCCGATTCCGATTCTAATTCCGAGTCCAAATCAACGGCAAACGATCTTCATCTCCGATCATATCGATGAAGTTTTCGTCGTCGAAGCCGGACGAGAAAAACGGCGACGGAGATGAAAAGAAACCGTCGAATCCGGACTCCCAGTCGGCATAATTATTTTGAGTTTTTTCGATCCAAAACTGTTGCCGATCGGATTGCATCCAGCTGGGTTCCCTCTCCGGATCATCGTCATCGTTCATGGCTCCATATTTTTCCAGCGGATCAACGTCGAAAAAACCCATTTGGGTACCATAATTTTTCGTCTTCGGTCTGAATTCGTATAGCCTTCGGCTGAGATGGGAGTTCCAGTAATTTTTTATATCGTTGTCTGTTCTTCCCGGTAATTGCTTAGCAATCAGTGCCCACCTGAATTTTCCCAAACAAAAATCATGAATGAAACCCTAGAAGAAAACGTATCTTAGAGTTATTTATACTTGTTTCCCAGCATATTATGTAGCACAACGATGATTTCTTCTTCATCAGGAGTGAAGTTTCCTCTCTTCAAATCTGATCTCAAGTAATTCATCCACCTCAATCTGCAACTCTTCCCACATCTCAATAAACCTGTTTTAAAAAAACCCCACATCATGAACTGAACTCGCCTTTATAATAAACCCTAAATAATCAAAGCAAAACGAAACCCACCAGCGTTGTGCGGGAGCGATCTCCAGTTGCCTTCGCCATGCTTTTTGATATAACTGACGAGCTTTTCATCTTCTTCAGCGCTCCATTTCCCTCTCTTGAGCCCAGTTTTATCGCAGCACGCTTTTCTCCCCATGATAAAACAATACAAGCACATATAATATTATTTTTTATTTTTTATTTTTTTCAAAATTGATAGTCTTGCCAAAATCCGATTAAATAGGTGCAATTCGAGGTTAGAGAACAGAAGAGTGTCTGACAAAGAGTTACGTTAAATTCTCTGGAATGAGGACCAAGCTATGGGAGCTATCTATCTATGGCTGCCTTCACTCATTCTTTCTTCGTTATCTTCATCATGTGGGCTGTCTCACTTTTTTTTAGAGGGGACTTGTTCTTAAATTCTCCAAGGATCGTAACTTCTCTATACTGATTTGGAACCCCAAACCCAATGGGTGTGAAATTTTATTCATGATACCTGGTTGATGGATTGTTTAGGGTTTGATTTGGCAAACGTTAAAACATGGGTGGTGGTGGATTTGATTGTGATTGGAAAAAAATCACAAGCATTTACATAAAATGATTCGATCGCGTTTAAATATTAAATAAAAAGCCGTCTTTAAGACGATCATTATCCATTTTTAGTCTCTTTAGTTTTAAAAATTTTCAACGTTGGTTCCTCAATTTCTAAAATCTGAGATCAATTTTGGTACATATTGATAATTTTTTAGGGCCCCCCGTATGCCCTTCTTTTCGTAAGTGGAGATTGGGCCGACAATAGTATATGGGCTTTGTTTCCTTTCGGCCCATTAGATCGGTTACAAGGTCCACATCTGATAATATTGTCTGAATTGGTACGAGGCTCGCTTGCGCTCACGATTTCGCGTTCGTTCAAAAATTCCTAGTGAGGCACTAATCTTAACTCTACTCTACGATGAGCACGCTCACCTTAGGGATTTCACGTATAAAGTCAGTCGTTAATGGTATGTTGAAATATTGGATCTAGTGGGATCGTGTAAATAGATCTAACGCGTAATAATAACATATAAATTGGATCAATTCAGATTCAACTAATTACTAATGATTATATATATATAAGAGATGAAATTTACAGTTATAAAAATGGATTCTTTATTCTTTATTTATATAAGGTAGTGAATAATTACAAAGACGTCCCCCAAAATGAAGATAATTACAAATAACGCCCATAGTTTTCAGGATGTACACGTCGGACGTCGAGGTGGCAGCTGCTGATGAGGTGTTCTCTGCAAATTTTACGTAAACACAAAAGTCGTTAATAATATATTTAATATTAATTGCGCTTTTTAGTAAAAAAAGCAAAAAAATAATAATAATTCACGTGTAATTTCGGACGTAACGTCTCGATGGCCTGCCTTGATTCCACCGACACTCCTTCCTATAAATTATCAATAATAATATTTAAATATTTAAATCAATTTTTTGACATAAAAAAATAATAATAACCTTGCAGAGGGCCCAATCTGCAGAATCAAAAAAAGCTCTTTCGTGATCCTGTTTAATATATTTATATGAAAAGACAAGAAAATTAATTATTACACCGAATCCAATTACATGGTAATAATAAAAAGGAAAAAAGAAAGAAAGTGACGTGGCAACTATAATTAACAGCATTGATAGCAACGATAACTTTTTACTTGCCTTCGAAATAAGAGGCTTCTTTCTAGGCATCAGCCCACCATATTTTTTTTCATCACCCAAACTCTGTTCATAAATAAATAAATAAATAATTATTAATGTTTTTATAGTAAAAGAAAAAAACGATTAAAAAAAATAAAATAATAAAATCGTCTCTAGGAAGAAGAAGAAAGAGGGGCACCTTTTCTGCGTGTAGAGAAGAAGATTCTTGAACGAAATCGTCGATCCTTCTGGAATCTTCCATCAGAAAACGGCTTGACGAATGAAGCAAGACTTTAATTGGTTATTATATATGATAAATATGAAATTATAAATAAAGACTTACATATAAGATGAAGATGAAATCGCAGAGGCCCTTTTCTCATATACCCTAAATTGCATTCATTTATATAGGGGAGAGTAGGGGCAATTTGGGAAATTATTACTATAATATGTTCTTCACTGACTCGATATATAACATATATTTAAATTAATTTCGTCTTGGTTGGTTTTTATATTTTGGAAAAATAATGTCGTGTAGAATTGGTTCATGTGTTGAAATAAATGTTGTTTGGTGTATTAACAAAATTAGTGGTTGGGACGTCTTAATTGAAAGGACAAAGTTAACCTTAATTAACGAGTGTGACACTTTTGTATAATAATGTATTTTAACATGGATATATATATATATATATATATTATATAACATGATTTTTTTTTCATGATAAATAAATTTAAATCTCATGGGTGTGGACTGAGAACGTATAGGTGATGGTTTGACCATTGTGGAGAGTGTGTTGACCCAACGGGATTCTTCGAATCCCGTATTCATCCATCGCGCTCAGATCCCGACACGTGGACTTTTTCCTCCGGCGGCCACGTGGACTTTTTCGAATCCGATCAGCCGTTTTCCGCTGGCCGGAGATGAAGAGAACGCCGCCACCGTTTCGGATCCTCCGATGCCTCCCCACGTTCTCCACGTCGACCTACAATCCGACGACGCCCGTGGATTCGCAAAACCTTGATCGCTTCCGAACGGTTGGAAATTCCGAGCGGGTGATTCAGAGGGAGGCCGAGTTTTTTTCTCCGGCGGGGAAGCCGCGGCCAGGGCGTGCTTGAACTTCGCGTAGCTCAACCCGAACCCGAATGGGAAAACGACGGGTCCTTTGTAGAATCGGTAAGTCCGACCCGGAAACCCTCTCGACGGATCCGCCCGCATCGTCATGTCCGTCATGGCGACTTTATCGGCGTAATCTTGTGGGTACCACGTCATCGGCAGTTTACCGCCCGTCCATCAAAATTGTCTAAAATATACGATTTATAACATTGATGTTTTATGTTATACACCTTATATCATATATGTTATAAAAATATTTCAAATTATAATATAATCAATTTGCAATTTATATGTTTTACTATACATGTTTTAGATATGTTTTAATATTGCACAATTTATATTATATTTGTTTAAAGTTTTCTATAATTTTTAGCACGTTTATTTTTTAATATTACAAATTTTACCATATTTGTTTATAATTATTATATTTTATACCATATATATTTTTATAATTTGTAGGTAAAATTTGTAAATTTTTTTATAACATGCATGATATAAATTGTATAATATAAAACAAGTATCTAATAAATTTTTGTTTTTAAAAAAATATGATAAAATTTACAATATTACGAAATAATTATGGTATAAAATGTGGAAAAAGATATAATTAATTAATAAAATCACTTTTATCATATGGATCACAATGGGCCTGGGTCTATAATAAGATATTAGATGGGCCTGGTCCAATATATATAAATTTAAATTATTAAAATTAATTTGAATAAGGCAAACAGTCTGAAACCCAGAAACCCTAATTTTGCAGAATTGGGTCGCCATGGGCGGCTCAAGGAGGAAGTACAAGAGATCGAAGCCGAAAGTTCGAGTCGGTTTGCCGAGGAAGAACCCTAAGATTTTCAAGCCTTCGTTCAATGTCCCCCCTAAATTGAAGACTCTCCTGGATCCGCAATCGAGATGGGACGAATCGGCCACCGTCCTCCAGAATTACAAGGCTCTGGGCTTCGTTTCGAACCCTAATTTCCTCGGCGTGATGTCGCGCACGCCTCACGTCGTCGAAGATGGAGCACTCCAGCTACCGTCCCCTGCCGATGGACTCGTTCCGGAATTCGGCGACCTGGACGCGGGGAGCGACCTCGAAGAAGACGGTACGAATTTTAATCCACTTTTCCCCGTCGATCCTTCCCTCCGCTACGTATAACTCTTCCCGTTGAATCCCAGATTTGAAGTCTGCTTTGGGAAAGAAGCGGATCGATGGTAAGAGCTCATCCCTTCAGCCGCTAACGGCGATTCAGCGAGTTTACGTTAGCCGCATGGTGGAGGAATACGGCGATAATTACCAGGTTTTGGAACTGGGATGCAGATTTATTTCACGTTCTTTCTTGTTCTTGAGCTTTTTTTTTTTTTTCTTGTCATCATCTTCCCAGGCCATGTTCATGGATATCAAGCTAAACAAAATGCAGCATTCGGTTGCAACGTTGGAAAAGCTGTGTAAAAGATTTCGTAAGTTCAAAGATAAGAACCCTTTGCTCGTAAGCGCCTGAAAAGTAGTATGTCCCTTCATTCATCTTCGTGATCTGTTGTTTTCTCTCATCTGTGATCCATTTTTAGTCTGATTCTTACAAGAAAAAGAAAAAAGAGTTCAGACTCTTCAACCTCCAAATGATACACATGTTTCCATTGGATAAGTCGTGTTAATAGTTAATTAACGATTTTTAATTAATGTAAAAGTTATATTAAAATAATTATTAATTGTAATTATGAAATAATATAAATATTGTAATAATTCGGACAAGTCTTTTAAAACAAAAAAATAAAACTTTTTTTATTTGTTTTTCAATTTAAAATATTTATAGTAAAAATATTTTTTTTATTTTTTTTACTCGCTCGGCCCGCCCTTAACTTTACCTTATGATTCGGCATGAGTATGTTTCGTAAAATTCGAAAATAAATTGAATATATAATGATATTAATTATTGATTGTAATATTTAAAAGATAAAAAAATAAAGATGTACTTTTTTTTTTCTAAAGAACATTTTATAAAGAAGCGTGTAGGAAATCATACGAGGGCCATTTTCCACTTTATTTAATTATTTTGTTTTGTATAGTATTATAATTCTAAAAGAGTTTGTTATCAATTAAAAAAAAAAACAGTTTGTTATAAATTAATTTTTGGGATTATTGCATTTTCTACCCCTTATTTTTTCGATTTTTGCAAAAATTACCCCTTTTATTTCATAATTGCAATTTATACCCATTATGTTTCATTTTGTAGCAAA
>KE527402.1:0-10010 GCA_000441915.1 Genlisea aurea | reverse complement strand
AAAAAAAAAAAAAAAAAAAAAACAATATAATAAGTATAACTGATGTTGTGATAGACTAGATGGATACCGGAACAAAGAGATTAGCTATTTTCAGATTTGCATGCCACTTCTGTTCTATGATATCAGCATAAACGTCAGTGGACAACCATCCACCATCTTCAAAGGTTGAACCTGATCTCCACATCTTACAGTATCCACTGACATGTACATGCACACGGCCATACTGATTCTGAAACTCTGCATGCCCACCACTGACATCCATTTCTCTAGAAAGGAGTAGTAATAGCAAGATGGTTTCATAAGAAAAATTTAGAAAATAAAAAATCATTATCTTTAAGAAAAAGTATCATATATGGTGTTTAACTGCCAGAATAAAGTAATAAGAGGACTAAGCACTGATGCCGTGCTAGAAAATTCATCAAACATCCAAAATAAATAAACCTAATGGAAAGAACCAAGAAGTACTTGATTCCAGCAAAATAATAGATTGATAAGAAATAAAACCACAAGAAATAAAGGATAAAATCAGAGATATGTTAGAATACTTAACAGAAGCAATATAAAACATAGACTTACTAAATACAGATAGGGTTACCTTGGTTCTGCATCGCCATATCCGAGAAGCATGAGAGTGCCACCTTTAAAATTTACAGAATCAAGAATAATAGGAATTGCTTTCTCTATGTCTGAAGTACTTTCGTGGCTATTCTCTTCATCTGGCTCTGAGGATATATCCTGAAAACCAACAAAAATTTCGATTTCAAAGTCCACAGAGGATAACGTAAAGTAAGAATTTTTTTCAAAATTCAAAAAGGCAGAGGTTAAACTAGAAAGAGGATAAAATTGTCCCTACATGGTTTACTGAACTTGATATATCACATGAATGATCACCATGGTCTTCAACCATAACAGCACTAGAACTCTTCACTCCATCAACAAAAGATCCGTTGCTGGCATCATCTTTGGGACAATTATCATCCTGGATCACATTTTCAACACTGCTGGCTGATGAAAACCCACCATGGATTAGTTCCTTGATCTGATTCTTGTCAACATTTTCAACCATATGACCCGAATGCTCCTCCGCTGCATCTGATTTGGAGAATTTCACAACTGAAATATCATTGACTGCTCCATTTTTTTTCTGAAATTCAGAAGTCCCCCACCTCTGAGAATTAACATCAACAGATTCATCGCCAGAGTTTCCAGTCATACGTGATTTTCCTTGAAAATATGAACAAGCTGCTACTGCACTTCGTTCAAGAAGTCTTGATTTCGAAGCAATGCTTAGCACTGACAATTCCCTTCCATTGGGTTTCCTCTTAAATTTATGCATGACAGTTCCTGATATAATTCTTGTCCAGATGCTAGCGTCTGGGTTTGAAACCTTTTCTCCAAATGATCTCTCTAAATCAGCATGCTTTAAATCATACTCCGCAGCAACATCCATGCAGTGATGATCTCTTGAATGCAATTTCTCGTCAATATAAGTAAATGGATTAGGAGCCCTCTCTCTAGTGGGAGGACTAGTACTCTCATTTGAAGGATCACCCCCAGATAAAACAGTGCCAGACTCAGAAAGTACATAGCCATTTTCAGCAGCCACCCTTGCCCTATCATCTCTTTCCCTCTCCCATTGCGTGCCAGCTTGTTCTCTAGAAACCCTCCTAGTTCTTGTACGAGAGTCAATTCCTTCTTCTGTGGATAAGTGTTGCTTAGCCATGCCTTCTGTGTAGGGTATGCCCAACCAAGTGAAGTTCTTCTTTTGTGCCACCAATATGGTTGGATTGAATAGAACAGCATCAATCACTATTTTCCCTCTTCTTAGGCTTGCAAATGGATGAATCCGCAGCTTGACAGTAGGAACCTCCAAACAAGAAAATTCTTCACCATGTGGTCCAACTGAACACGATTCTAATGTTATGCTCAATGGTGAAACTCTTCTGACTTTGCCAAAATCAAAATCCCTTTCAATTTGGTCTCGAAGTAGTAGACAAACGGAAGGCAGTAGTCTTGATTCAATATAAACTTTTGCCCTTGACTGCCCATACCAAATTAATAAGCATAAGCCAGATATGACAGTACAAAAAACAGAGCACCTCAAAAGGAATAAACCCTCCAGTGATATGGGAGCCGCAAACTTGGCCAAGGTCTTGCTCTGAATAATGGGCCCCTTAACAGAATTAAGCATCCAACCACTCCGCTGTTCGAGCTTCTTCCACAATGATTCAACGTTCTCTCCCCAAAAGTGCATAAATTTCTTACCATGAAAGATCCATCCAGTTCTCTTGGAACATGCACAAGGCCAAAATTGTGAACCTGTTCCTAAAGGGGCTCCTCTCGAGTAACCATAATTACACTTCTTTCCCTTTCCACGGAGTAGCACCCCAAGAAATGGATTCTGGAGTTCAAGGCTCATTATCTCCACTAACTACGGCTTCTGCGACTCATCTCCAGGGGACCAAGAGCGAGCCCTTAGTCCCCCTAACAACACGTGCTAGAAGCTAATTACAATTGAAAGTGAGCACAAATAGTAATCAGAATAACGAAATTGCAAATCATTTCCAATCCTTCAAGCGTTAAACTAAACGATATTTATTCATTCAAGCTCGGAAAACGCGATTCAAGGCTTCAATCATTCATACGCAAGCCCACTCGCACGAAAGGTCACAGTACGTACATCTAAGGTCAAGCATCGATCGCAAATCCGTGTCCCTGGATCAGTTCCTTCGCTGGAATAATCGAACTCCCCGAGGAAACAGCGCCGAAATTGTGGCCAAACAATCACGCAATTTATCTGCGTTGGCGTGCGTTGCTTGTAGTTCGTTTGCTTTACCAGTGGAACAAATTTTAAAAAATTTATATATTTTCCTTTAATAATTTTAAAATTTTTTACATGGATTCACTTATTAAAATTATTTTTAATAATTCATCGGATTCTGTTAGAGTTGACATGTATGACATTTATTGTTAAAATGTGTAAAATATATAATTTAAATTGTATTTATGAAACAATCATAATAAAATTTGTTGAATGTGAAAACAAATATGACGAAATTTGTTGAATGTGAAAACAAATACGAAGAAATTTGTTGAAAATCCAAATTAAAAGTGATATAATTTTTGATTTTATATATATAAAAAATATAACTAAAAATTAAACGGGTTTTTTTGCAACTTTTGATACGTATGTTTCGTAATGTTACAAATTTTATTACAATTGTTTAAAAATAGTAATTTATATCATACTTGTTTCAAATTTTGCAATTTATACCATAATACTTATTTTTCGGCATGTCAAAATTTATAATTTTTTAAAATATATATGTTATAAAATGTAAAAAATATACAAACCAATGACATAAATTGCAACATTTTTATAGCATGTATGTCATGAATTGCAAACGATAAAACATGTATATTATAAATTGATATTTTTAAACAAGTGTGGTAAAATTTGCAACATTACGAAACAAACGTGTCCAAAATTCCAATAAGCCCAAAAATGAACCCACATAATTATATTTTTGGAATTTATTTATGTTGTATTAATTATTTAAAACAGTTTTTTTTTTTTTTTTGAGAAAATTATTTAATTATTTAAAATAATTGGGCTGGTTAAAATAGAAATAGTGAAAAGTCAATAATGGGCAAAAAGTAAAGAGCGAAAGACTGAACGAATTAGGGCTTCAATTCGGTGTTGCTTTTTTCCTCATCCCTACTCTCTCTGTGATCCCGCTCAAATTGAACTAATTCTGCTCGATCTCCAGCTATCCGGTCACCTGGAATCAAACAAGGGTTTGTGTAATTGCCCTTTCAGGTACGATTTATTTTTCTGATACTATCGGCCATGCCTGCCTCCGGGCTTCGTTTGGTGTATGGAATTGTTTGTTTTTGTATTTTTCGTGTCGATTCCTTACTGCTGATCGCTATATTTTTTCAGAAAATAAGTTGTGTGTTGACATAATGTTTTTGGGTCTGCGGCCTTCCTGTTGGTATTAGATGTTTCGTGGAGAAGTTCTGTTGCAGATCTGAATGGAACATGAAAAAAAATGTGATTATGTTTTGGTGATTGGGTTTTGGGTTGTTGATGGAAAGCAGCTCGAAGAAGTCTGAGGTTGCTGATATCCCTAAGAGAAACCGTTCTTTGGATCTAAAGAGCCTTTATGAATCTAGAGCTTCTGGAGTGAAAGGGGTTAAGATTGGTTCTTCGGATGAGACTGGTCACGTTAAGAGAAAGAAGAGGAACAGAAATAGTAGGAAAGAGTTCCCTTTGAGTTCTATTCAGCCTGATAATAAGAAAGGTAGAAAGGATGAGGTAAATGGTGAGGAACTGGAGCAAAGTTCCGGAAAAATTTCCAGTGGTAAGAATCAAGCTTTGCATGGTATCTCACTAGCTTTTTCCGAGGATGGAAAAACATTTGTTATTCCAAAGCGTCCGCGTGGTAAAATGGGGCGGAAAAAGCTTAAAGTTGATCAGGCTAATGACTCTTTGGCGCTTTCTAATTCTAGCAGTTATGTGGAAACATTTAAAAGCAAATTTCTTGATACTGAGGAGGAGGAGAGGCCAGCCGCTAATTTAGTTGAACAGGGTACTCATTCAGTATCTAATGGTGAGATTTCAGCTGTAAAATCATCCAGAAGGTCTGCTAGCTTGAATTCTAGAGCAAAGTTGAAGACTGCCTTAAAGCCAGGTTTGTGTTTGAGTACTTCTGATACAAAATCGAAGCAGAATATTGATGAAGAAGAAGTTACCCAGAGTGGCAGTGGTCATGTGAGCTTAGTTGGGAATGGTGAAGTTAAAGGGAATGTATCAAATAAAAAAATAAAGTCTAAGGTAGATCCAAAAATCATACCGAAGTCAGGGAAGACTAGTTTAAGCTCGAGTTCTAAGATTGATACTGGAAAAAATAAGGAAAAAAACATTGTGCAGTCAGCTTCGGCTGGAAGTTTTGTGAAAGACTGCAATACAGAATCAAAATTGTCAGAAAAAGTAGAGAAAAAGTCATATCCGAACGCCAGTTTCTCAAATTCAAAAATTAAAGCAAATCTTGGGAAACAGAGTGACATTCTGCAGGCTTCAACTCCTCATGAACAGTGTATAGCTGTAAATGATGGAGATGGATCACCTAAAATGCGTTCAAGCAAAAGAAGGAAAAAAAAGGATTTGTTGGTTGTCAGGGATTCAGGTGAAACATCAAGGAAGAAATCTGAACCTTCTGCAGGTAGTTCGGTTTCAAATAACAATTTCACTGATGAGGAAGATGACGATGAGGAGAATCTTGAAAAAAATGCAGCAAGGATGCTTTCATCTAGGTTTGATCCAAGTTGTACTGGGTTCTCATCAAGGAGAAGGTATTCAGCATCTAAAAAGGATGATCGATCATCTCTTCTTTCTTTATCGGTGCGGGATTCATTTTCTGCCCAAAAAAACTTATTGACTGATGGGGATTGTGCTTCTGCTGATGATAAGGGCAGAGCTTTGAGGCCTAGAAGGGAAGATAAAGCCAAAGGCACGACAAGAAAACGTAGACATTTTTACGAAATTCTTCCTGGAGATTTGGACCCATACTGGGTAATGAGTAAGAGAATAAAAATCTTTTGGCCTCTTGATGAAAGTTGGTATTATGGTCTTGTGGATGACTATCACTCAGGTTCCCAGCTTCATCACATAAAGTATGATGATCGAGATGAGGAATGGGTTAATCTTGTAGAAGAGAAGTTTAAAATCTTGCTTCTGCCATGTGATGCTCCACGCAGGTCAAGATCTAGAAAACGGGCTGTCGGGGACAAAGATTCCCAAATCCAGGAGATGTCTAATCATCCAGATGATAGCTGTTCCACAGAAAATTGTCATGATTCAGTGCCCATTGCGTCGTGGCTGGAAAATCAATCCCAGCGTGGTAAAGCTTTTCCCAAAACTTTTAAGAGGCAGAGAAACTCTGAAAAAAATCGACCTTTGGAAGCATTATTGACTTGCAGTAAAGCTGATGACTCAAATGCCAATTCATCTTGCCCAAATCTAATGAATGACCGGCTGGAGTCGGAGTCTGAATATTGCAATGATATAAGATATCAAGGAACAGAGGATGAACCTTTACTTGAGAGCAGCTCCTTGAGTAGAAGGACTCTTGTTTATGTCAGGAAAAGATACCGAAACAAATGCTTAGGAGTTGGTCTCATTTCAAGAAATTTTAAAGAGCGTGCAAGTTCTTTGACTTCTACACTTGCCAATATTTGGGATAGTCGGATGAATTCTGAAGAGGGTATACATTATGGTTTGATGAACTCCAGCATCCCGTTGTGGTGTTTTGATGATTTTGGATTATTAAGATTAAATGACGTGCTGGTGAAGTTAAAAGATTTGAGATTTAAAGTTCATCTAACTGTGCTTCCGCTCATACGATTCTTGTTTGGAGTTGGGATTTCCCGGATAGCTTATGATACATTTATGCTTCAACATGGGATCATCGTTTCCTCCCTTGCTGTTCTCTTGGAGATGCTTTTCATTGACAATAATCTTGGTTTGAAACTTCTGGTATATGAGGGTTCCCTGGGGCAGGCCTTAACTTTTGTTTCATTAACATTGGCTCTTTTTAGTCAATCTAATGAACAATGTAATGACAGCCTAAGACTTCCCGTGACATCAATGAGATTTCGGTTTTTCAGCGTTCAAGATGCAAGAAAGCAATATGTCTTTGGATTTTACAGTTTCTGCAAACTGCAAAGTGCAGAATGGCTTTATCTTGAGTCTAGAATTCTTCAGCACTGTCTTCTCATTAAGCAATTGTCCGTCTCGGAGTGCACATATGAGAAAATGAAGGAGCTCGAGAATGGAAGTACTGAGCAATGCAAATCTCGTCCGAAGTGTGTTCCCTCCTCCCATACGGTATTGGAACTTTATTTCTGCTATATATTTATTTGTTTCTACATATTTACACAAAGGATACACTTTAACAGAAACACCGTTTTTTTTTTTTTAAAAAAAAAAAAGTGCATGTCAACTTGATTATTTATTTCATTTTCAAAATTGTGAATTTCTGAACTTTTGAACTTATTGATATTCAGAGTCTATGCGTTGAGCTTATTGTGCATATATTGATGAGGAAATGCAAATGATGGTTGCCTTTTTTTTTAAATATATTAGTGGTAATTTCCTGGTCCTCGTTTTGTAATAATGATGTTTCTCTTGCTCCTGTTAGCACCGTAGTCCGGGGAAGAAATCAATGACTGGAATTTTACCAATGGGCATCTCGTGGAAAGCCTGTAATGCAAGGATGAATCGGTCTACATATTTTCATGCTGCAAGCCCTGGAAAATCACCTCAATTCGTTCTTTCTTTTACTGCTGCACCTACTTTTTTTCAGAGTCTACATTTACAGCTGCTGTTGGAAAGTAGTTTTGCCTGGGTAAACCTTCATCATCAGGATTCAGAATGCGTTGACGATCCAGTTTCTGAAGTTGCCGGTTCAGTTGGCATTCCGGATACTGCAAGTGATCATGAAGCCAGTGAATTCTTGACCGAAGCTCCTGCTGAGACTGTATTAGTATCTAATCCCAGTTCTTTGCCTGGAGCTGTTGATTCAGCATCATCGAATTCAAGGAAGGATTCTGAATCCACATGCATGATTGGGACTCCATCTATTGAAAAAGTCTCCAATTCTAAACAGACAGGTGATGCAGAGTTGAAGCTCCAAAAGGGCTTTGTTCATGAAGCAAATCCTGCTGGATCTATTAAATCCGTGAAACGCGGTAGAACTAGCTCGATCTTGACCCCTCTTGAATATCACTCTCCTTTATGGCTGGATGATACCACGACATCTGCACCGAGGGCTTTCAGTAACGGGCCTAAAAAGCCACGGACTCAAGTTCAGTATTCGCTGCCTGTTGATGGTTATGATTTAAGCTCGAAGCAGAAGATGCCCAACTCAAGAGCTCTGCCTTACAAAAGAATCAGGAGAGCTAGCTTAAAGAGAATCTCTGAAAGCCATGAAAACGGCCAGAAAAATTTGGATTTGCTTACTTGTGTCGGAAATATTTTAGTGAGCCACGTGGACAAAGGATGGAGGGAACATGGAGCAAACGTTGTACTGGAAGTTGCTGACCGAAATGAATGGAGATTGGCCGTTAAGGTTTCCGGGGTCACTAAGTATTCTCACAAAGTGAAACATATTTTGCAACCGGGCTCGACAAACCGCTATTCACATGCCATGATGTGGAAAGGGGGGAAGGACTGGGCGCTAGAGTTTCCCGATCGCAGTCAGTGGATGCTTTTCAAAGAGATGCACGAGGAATGCTATAACCGGAATATCCGTGCTGCATCCGTGAAGAACATCCCCATACCCGGAGTCCGGCTAGTCGAAGAAAGCGATGTCTACGGCAATGATGCCCCTTTCTCTCGGAACTCTCCACGGTATATACGCCAGGTTCAAACTGACGTCGAAAGGGCGATGGATCAGTCGAGGATGTTGTATGATATGGACACCGATGATGAACAGTGGCTGCTGGAAAATAATAATGCAGCTGATAGACAGAAATATGGAGAGATTTCGGAGGAATACTTGGAAAAGGCCATGGACATGTTCGAAAAAGTTTCGTACGCTCATCCGCTACGTGAAAACTTCCCCGCTTCTGAAATCGAAGAGCTTGTTATGGGATTAGTTTCTGTGGAAGCAGGTAAAGCTATCTATGAACACTGGAGGCAGAAAAGGGAGAAGACTGGCATGCCTCTAATAAGACATTTACAGGTACTGTTTTGCTTTTACATTATGAAATCCTTTGTAATATTCTGTTCTTTAGGCTGAGGTTCTCTTTTCGATTGCTTTAAACTTCTTTTATCAGCCTCCTCTCTGGGAGCGGTACCAGCAACAACTAAAGGAGTGGGAAAAGACCGTCTCTCGAGCCGCTGCTCCCTTTTCCGATGGGACTCAGCTTGAGAAACCTCCCATGTTTGCTTTCTGCTTGAAACCGCGGGGCTTAGAGATCCTTAACAGAGGTTCGAAACAGCGATCCCATAGGAGACTTCCGGTTTCCGGATCTTATCATGCTTCATCGGGGAATCACGACAGCAGTCTTAGTGGTTAGCTTCTTGATTTTCATTTTTAAAGTGGAGTTTTCCTCTTGCTGAATTTTTTAAACTCATGTCTGCAGAGAGAAGGTGGAGTGGCGGGCACGGCTACATCGACGAGAGGCTGTTGCATCCGAGCAACGCGAATTACTCTTCCGACGTTTTGGTATTATCTCCTCGAGACGCCTCGTTGAAAACGGGTTGGAAAGGGAACCCGACATTCTACAAGAACAAGCAAAAAAAGCTTTCAGCGCCGTCGTACCCCCCGCCGCCGCCCAAACAGCTGATGAGCGGTCAGGATCTTCTCGAGTACAACGCTCGTGACGCATCCGGTGCAGCGAGCCACGCCCGTAGACTCGCGAAGCTGAAGAAATACCGAGCTCACAGATTGTTTTGTAGAGCTGATATAGCCATTCAAAGAGCAGCTGCTGCTCTCATGACTGCCGAAGCCATCAAGGATTCGACGACGGAAAAAAATGCCGACTAGTCCACCGTGTTTCGACTCTTTCCCGGTATGCTCTTAACTATGATTTTGATCTCCTCAGGATAATATGAGGTCTGTCTGTGGCTTCTTCAATTTTTGGTATGAAAAATTATACAAGTTTGGATGATGGTGGCGCTGCTGTGTCTTGTGGAGAGTTGTTGATCTGTGTATATATATTTGTTAGTTTAGGTTCGTTTCGTTTTTTCGACTTCGGTTTTCTGGGGTTAGATTTTTCTTCATTTTTTAGCAGGTGATGATGTTGAATTGGATTTCTTTTCCCTGCTGAATTGTTAGTGTTTTAATGTTTTGGAGCACAAATCTGATGATGATGGGACTGAAATTTAGGGACTTTGTGTAGTTTAGTTGGTGGATGATGAAGTATTGTATACTGTTGGAAATTTTATGTTATGTTATTGGAAAATTTTGTGACTGGTTTGGTTAGTTGTTTTTAGTGGTCGT
>KE527397.1:0-11229 GCA_000441915.1 Genlisea aurea | reverse complement strand
CAACGCACAACTACAGAATGAAGCAACGCACAACTCTTTTCCCGCAATAATATCCGATTCCAGACACACCACAACACCAATGCCGAATCAAAACTACAGAATATGTTTCTGTTGCCGGCGTCAGTATAAGGTCGCAGCGGCCGAGGCTCCCCCCAGCCTCAAGGCCATTTTCGACGCCTATTCGGAGAATGGTCTTATGGACGTCCACAATCTCCACCGGTTTCTGCTCGAGGTGCAGAAACAGAAATCGGCTACATTAGAAGATGCCCAAACCCTGATGGATGCCCTTCGCGAACCCAAACCCACAGCTTTGTTTCACAAACGAGGTATTAATCTTCAGGGGATATTCAAATATCTATTTGGGGACATCAATCCTCCCATGGATCCCAAACTGGGGGTATTTTCTCAACCCCCTCAAATTTCTCTTTTAACCAACCAACCCTTTATTCTCAGAATCACCAATCATCTCCACCTGCTTCAGGTTCACCATGATATGAATGCTCCACTCTCCCATTACTTCATATACACTGGTCACAATTCATATCTAACAGGGAATCAACTGAGCAGTGACTGTAGTGATGCTCCCATTGTACGAGCATTGCTCCGGGGAGTTCGTGTTATAGAGTTAGATATTTGGCCTAATTCCACTAAAGATGACATTGATGTTCTTCATGGAAGGTTTTTGTAGTTAGTTACCCTGACGTGCATTGGATTGGTTTGTGAAATGAAATCTATCATATCATGCTGTTGCCTGTTGGTGTAGGACATTGACCACTCCGGTTCAGTTCCTAAAATGTTTGAAATCTATCAAGGAGAATGCATTCAAATCATCAGATTATCCGGTTATTATAACGCTCGAAGATCACCTGTCTCAGAGTCTCCAAGCTAAGGCAGCTGAGGTTTGTCCTTATTATATGCAATCAGTATTTATTTATTTCACAAGGGCGGTGGTCGTTGCAGATGATAAATAAAACATTTGGCGACATGCTTTTTACCCCTGGTCCTGAGGGGTTGAGTGAGCTCCCCTCCCCTGAATCTCTCAAGAAAAGGGTTATCATATCAACAAAGCCACCCAAGGAGTATTTAAAAGCCAAGGATTTGAAAGGCCATGAAAGCAGTTGGAAGAAGGGAAGTAGTGATCCATCCATGGAAGGGCCCTGGGGAAAAGAAGTTAAGAGTATTCATGCCAAAATAGGTGACACCAAGGTAGGGTAGGTCGCTTACTGCGTGTGTGTCTTCATTCAAAATACGTGGAAGTTGCCTTTTTTTGTTTTTCCAGGAAGACGATGATATGGATGTAGAGGAAGAGGAGGAGGAGGAGGAGGAGGAAGATGATCCTAAGTCGCACCCACCGCAGTATAGATGTTTAATAGCTATTCACGCGGGAAAAGGCAAAGGCGGAATGAAGGAATGGCTGAGAGTGGATCCTAATAAAGTGAGAAGGCTGAGCTTGAGCGAACAGGAACTGGAGAGGGCAGCGGTGATGCATGGGAAAGACATAGTGAGGTTTACAGAGAGGAATTTGTTAAGGATTTACCCGAAAGGCACGCGTTTCGACTCATCGAATTACAATCCCCTCATTGGGTGGATGCACGGAGCTCAGATGGTGGCCTTCAACATGCAAGTAAGTAGTAATTAATCCCCCCTCATTTGCCGATGGTGGCCTTCAACATGCATATGGTGGTTTTTCTGGGGTCGTCCAGGGTTCTGGCAGACACCTTTGGTTGATGCATGGGATGTTCCGAGGAAATGGAGGGTGTGGATATGTGAAGAAACCGGAGTTTTTGCTGAAACCCCCCCATGACCCTGCAGCCAAAAAGCCCATCACCAAAACAACATTGAAGGTAAGCATCTACATGGGAGAAGGGTGGTATTCTGACTTCAAGCACACGCACTTCGACAAATATTCTCCTCCTGATTTCTACACCAGAGTAAGATATATCTATCTATCTACCAACCAGGCCTGGCTATCTATCTATCGAATTTGGAATCTGAGACTACTACACACACTACCAGGTGGGGATCGCAGGGGTGGGTGGAGATGTGGCGATGAAGAAAACAAAGACGATTGAAGACAACTGGATCCCAACGTGGGATGAGGAGTTTGAGTTCCAACTGAGCGTTCCTGAGCTTGCATTGCTGCGAATCGAGGTGCACGAATACGATATGTCAGGGAAGGATGATTTTGGGGGACAGAATTGCCTTCCGGTTTCAGAACTCCGGGAAGGAATCCGAGCAGTTCCGCTCTATTCACACAAGGGAGACAAGTACAAATCGGTCAAACTGCTCATGAGGTTCGACTTCCATTGAATATTGAGATTTGATGGGCTGGGCTGGGCTGGCTCATTCAATATGTTATCCACCACCCTATCTATAGGCTGGCTATCCGCTACAGTATAAATATATATATATGCTTATTTAAATAAATATGAAATAAAAAAATTGATAGTCCAATACAAATTTTTGGGCTTCGATAGATACTACTACTAGATAGCCTAGCCCACCAAACCATTTTATTATAAGTATGAGCAGGACTCACGGCTGTTCGTTCTGTTCGTCGCTTCGGATTGGATTTGCTGCTGCCCGGGTGGGAAAGGTAAAACCACCAAGGTATAAATAATATTTACTTACTACCTAGGAGGAGGGGAGGTATTGTCCGGCCGGGCGAATAAATTATTTACGAAAGGGTTGGTTTTATGTCAGACCAATCGGTTTGATAAAAGAATGAATCTTGCGACACATGATTTGGGAGACTGAATTTTGATGCTTTTCGCCCAATTGTCAATGATTTTTGTTCATATGAATATGACATCTAAACTTGTTTTGTTAGTGGTAGGCGGTGGTTGGGTTTTTGAAGAATAGAAATGTTAATGCAGAACTTAAGTTCGGTGATCTCGGTGATGAGTTCTGATGAGGATTCAAAACCGAAGAAGAAGAAGATCTGTTGCGCTTGCCCTGACACCAAGAAACTGAGAGATGAATGCATCGTGGAGCATGGGGAATCCGCATGCGAAAAGTGGATAGAGGCCCACAAGAAATGCCTTCGTGCGGAGGGTTTCAATGTTTGATTGACAAAGGCGGTGGTTGGTTATTTTGTCTTGGTTATCAAGTTATACAACTCAACTCAATTTTATGACAATTCACAGACAAAATCTTCCGTTTCTATACAACAAAATATGTACAGTGCAGTGCAGTACAGTACAACAAGCATCTCCTTCCTTGTAAAGACGACTGACTTTAGGGTGGTTAGCAAGTTAGGAGGGTGGTAAAGCCAGCCAAGGGTGTTTCAGTGCCTCCCTTGCCGTAGGCCGTCTCTTTGGATTAATCTCCAGCAAACACTTCAAAAAATCTACAAAACCAGACGAGTCGTCCACAACCTGGAGCTCATTCTCCAGAGACGATGCCTCCGGGATTACAAACTTCACTTCATTCGTCTCCTGACAGATAGATAGATATGATCATCAACCAAACCCTCCTCCAAAATCCCCATGGATGGATAGGATAGATAGATAGATATTGTTCAGGTACCTCGTTCAGGTAAAACAGTTGATAGTCGCCCTCGGTGAAGTACTGGTGCGTTTCTTGGCCATCCTCCAGCATCCTCATCTCAATGGGCCCCAAAATCCCCATCACCCGTCCCAGAATGATTACCACCGCTTCATTTGGGAACAGCACCTGCCACAAGCCACCATGAATAATACCCCATAAACTAACCACCTACTCTGTCAATTTCCATACTATACATACCTCACCCGAGTACAGCTCCGCTATGATGCACCCAATGGACCAGAGATCGATTTTCTGATTGTACGGAAGGCCTAACATAACCTCAGGTGCTCTGTAAGAACGAGATTGTATATAAACTGACAGATTATCTGTCAAGAAACAACTGCTTCCCAGATCAATGATTTTTATTTCGCATCTCCGGTAACTTTTCAGGAGAATATTTTCTGGTTTTAGATCACAGTGAATGATTCCCAGATCATGTAGGTAGCATAAGGCCTCCAAACATTGTCGGGTTATCGCCTAAAGTTGCAAAACCACACTGAACGTTTCCAGAAAAAAAAAGAAAAAAGAAAAAGAAAAAAAGCATGATACCATACCTGAAGCCGGGGCATAGTGAAGTATGGTTCTCCACCAGATTCCTTGATGAACTTCTGATATTCATACAAGTTTGCTCCCAGAAGTTCAGTAACAATTAACAGGTGTTCCTGCAAAGAAAAATTACATTCAAAAACACTCATCAATCCCAACCTTTGACTTTGATCTGAGATCATATGAAATAGTTTGCTGAACTATTGCCTGCCTCTAACCTGAAAATAAAAGTAGTCGTAAAGACGCAAGATGTGGTGGCTATCTGTGGGATCATGCTTATTGACGAACTTGAGAAGTTTGATCTCGTCCAAGCTTTGATCGAAAAACTCCTTGTCGTTCTTAATGATCTTCAAGCAAACGTCTATTCCCAACTGAAGATCATGGGCCTGAACGACCTTACTGAACGCCGCAGATCCAATGTACTCTGTAACATAGTACCTCCCTGCTATGATGCTGCTTATAACAATAGGGAAATCCTTGTTCTCTTCAAACCCAGTCCTGTAAATGTTGGCATAAGCACACAACTATGTAGGGGGAAAAAAAATGAGGAATGCGATGACGAGAGATGCAAGCAGCAGAACCTATTTCTTCGGTGTATTATTCTCAGATCAAAGACCTCATAATCATCATCATCGTCACTTCTCTCGTATATCAGAAGCTCATCGGAAACAGCTACAGCCTCATTATTTGTCGCAACTTCATGTTCATGGGTATCTCCCATTATTGCAGAACCTTCAACAAATTCATCCTTGTCATTATCACTTGTCACACTTTCATTTTTATCATCCGTATGCAAGTCGAGCCCAGGATTTACGTGTCCATTCCAATGGTCAAAACCAGGCCGCCTTGATTCAAGGTAAGCTGTTGTCCCGCCATTACAGCAAGCACAGAGGGGATATGAACACTTGCACTCGTCATGATGTTCTCCCAGCTCCTTTTCTGGTAGGAAATGCTCTTCTGAGTTATAGTAACCTTTGTATGCCTCTTCTGATGATATCTTTCTCATGTTTAACTTCTTACTGCTGCTTCCATCAGGCAAGGAATTATGCTTCTTAAGAGTCTCTTCCGACTGAATGGTTGTAATGAACTTATCCTCACTTGGTTCACCAGCCATATCTCCAGCAACGAAGAGAGGCGGCATGGCATAGTCTTCATCTCTCTCCTTATACCAGAACAGATCATTCTGCATATCAAAATCAGCATAATCCCGAGCTGTACCGAACTGTGACGAGTTGCGAGATGAAGCTCGAGAAGCTGGACGAGTTGCGAGAATCCCATATGGATTTATAAATTCTGGACACAGATCCAATTAGGTAGGATTCAAAACGGAATAGGAGAACAGAAATACAAACCCTAATTAACAAAGCATTTCCATAATAAAGCACAAAGAAGCTGACATACTAAAGCGGCAGCCAATTTGAGAAATTAAATAAAGCAAAGAAGGAAATTTGATACCAGAAGGATATAATTCAGCTGCCGAAGAGCCCAAACTGACAAAGTCGTCATCGGAAGAACCATCCAAAGACTCAAAACCACCGCTACCCATTCGCGGCGATGAATTGCCCGGGATTCTCACCGGAGGCGGAGGAGTGACCATAGGAAAGAAGAACTTGTCCAGAAGAGAAGAACCCAGATCGGACTTCTCCAAAACATCCTCCACGAGAGCCGATTCAGACTCCGTCAATCCATTCTTCCTCAAGAATTCAACCACAGCGTCCAACTCAATCTCCGCCATGTGACGCAATAAGGAGGAAAAGTAGATCCCGCTAGGATAATTTCAGAAACAAATTGAGAGGAATCATAGTAGTCTCCTCCTGTAGAGTCAATAACCGCAGTTGAAGCTGGAAATCTCTCCATCATCAGCTGAGCTTCGCATGTCTGTCAATGTCGCCCCTCCGTCTCTGTCCGTGTTCATGAAGACGTTTTCTTTTTTTACCTTTTTTATTTTTTATTTTTTATTTTAAAAAAAAATATATATATATATAGAATAGAGATATTATTTTCCGTTTAGACTTCAGACCTTGGGAAATCGAAATTAAAATATAATGTCATGCTCACTTTCGAAAACGTTGACTCGAAAACTGGGTCCAATTAAATTTGAAAACTGTATGTCATGTACAGTTTTTTCCTGATTAATTTTGCAAAATGAGTGAGAAAAATTTGCCTGATTAAAAGAAATATCTGTAGTGGTATTTTTAATTAAATAAATGATTTTTCCTTGACATGCTAGTCTAGTAAATAGTAATAAATTTGGAGACGTAGTTGTAGCGATAGAAAATGAATTATTATGATATATAATTGTGAATTTGGTGAGACAAATTTTCGGGGAATAATGAATGAATGATTCGTAATGGGCAAAACCTAATTTTCAATGCGTGCTTTAATTATTTATTACGGCACAACCCCACCCCGACACGTGTGGGCTCCACCCACTACAAAAATCAATGGGCTTCTTAGAAAATATGGCCCAAATTTCAGCCAGCCCAGCCCCCTTTCGATTTTTACATCCCCCACTTCCCACACTCACTTTAATCGTATACGGAAGGTTGAATGAACATTTCTGAAAAGTTTTTGTTTTTTTAATAAAGCAAGCATAGAATCAATCATATAAGCGCTGCCCAAAAAAAAGAATCATATATATATGCGTAATTAAATATATATATATATTGGTTCAATTACATTTGTCATAATATTCTGATTCTTGAAAAAAAAAGAAAGAAAGATATCAATCATTTTCTCGTAATATTCTTTTTGGCGGATTGGATGGTATTCGCCAAAAGAAAGGCGTTTTAAATTTAAATAAATGTATAGTATAATTGATGAAATGGGAGGTTGTTTTATAAAGAAATGACATGTGTGGTGTGGAAGATATTGGGTGAGAGTGAGAATAAAAAAAAGCAAGAGGAAATAAATAAAAATGGTGATGGGTTGTTCAGGGTTGCAGAAATATAATTTTACATGATATGCGTGCCAGGACACACCACACCTCTTATTCCAATCCCATCACTCACCCTATTTTACCAACATCATCATACTTAATAACTACTACACCAAGATTTTATCGCCGACAGCCACAGCCCACAGGGTAGTGTATTAGTATAACATTGACCCTATTATATAGCATGCATGGATCTTTTCAAAAACCCTACTGGCTACTTCCATTCGTCCAAGTAACTAACACATCCTTTTTTCACTATTGCTAATTGCGTTTGTAATTCGAAAACTAAGATTACATGGATATTATTTAGAAGATAGATAGATAGATGCATACATTTTTTTAATGTTTTTTAAAGAGAGTATTGCTGCTGCATACATTCCATTCAAAAGAAAAGAAATAAAGAGGCCCCAGCCAGATAGGTTTTTTTCTCTTTTTCTTTACAAAACTAACCATCCTCATATTTTTTTTTTACAAAAGTAACCACCGCACAGTAAAAAAAGATGGTTAGTTTTGTAGAGAAAAAGAGAGATAAAAAGAGGATGGTCATCTTTAAAACACTTTTAATGTGCAAACACTTTAAAAAGAGGATGGTCATATTTGTAATAAATTCAGCCGGATATCTCTCTGCACGGGAATCTCATAAAGAGCCAGGGGATTTGTCAACAATAAAAGCATATAAATAGTAATCTCATAATGATGATTTTCTTGGTGATTGGTGTGTAAGTTATTTTGATACAAGATTATGGGTGGGTTTTGAAATTTACAATTTTTATGAGAACTCAGGAGTGTAGTGGGCGCAGCATAATAAAGTGTTGACGTTGCTGTCCTTTTTCAACTATTTGGGTGCAATAAATAAAGTTAGAAAACGTATGTATTTAAGTGGGAATTGTATTGGCTAGCATTCCGATTTCCGATGAGATGGGAAAAAGCAGCGTTATACTTATCTTTATCAACGTGTGGGCTGGGAAAGAAAAAAGCCAACATCAAAATCATACTTTTCATTAGTGAACGGAAAGATACCGTTTCCGGAAAGAGAGAACGGAAATATTATTATATATAGCTCACTGCCACTGCTCCTTCAAAACATACATGACCCCCCCCCATAGATATGTAAATGAATCTCACGGATCATACATACGACACCAATCATAAAGTGATGCTGGCTGCAACGCTAGTCTAGTCTGCGCCTTCTCTTGGCTTTCACATGCCGACGCCGGTGGACGTTGCAAGACAATGTCTGGCTCAGGAAGCGGCGGCGGCGCTCGATGATGCCATGGCCGTCGCCTCCCGACGTGCCCACGCGCAAACGACGTCGCTTCACATGCTTTCTTCACTGCTCGCCGCACCCAACTCCTGCCTTCGTGCAGCCTGCACCAAAGCGAACAACAGCGCTTACTCGGTTCGCGTTCAGTTCAAAGCTCTGGAGATTTCTCTGTCCGCTTCGCTTGACCGCTTGCCGTCGTCGGCCAAAGTGGAGGAGCCGCCGGTGGCCAATTCCCTCATGGCTGCGATAAAAAGGTCTCAATCCAATCAGAGAAGGCAGCCGGATAATTTCAATCTCTATCACCGGGAGCAGCAGATTTCTTCCGTCGCCGGCGTCAAAGTCGAGTTATCCACTTTGGTGCTGTCGATTCTCGATGACCCTTTGGTGAGTAGAGTGTTCAGCGAAGCGGGTTTTAGGAGCTGCGATGTAAAAATGGCGACCCGTATTCCCCACTTGTTCTGTTCCAGGTCCAAACACCAAAACCCACGTCAGTTTCAGTATAATTTGGGATGTACCGAAAAAGGTTTCGAATTGGGTGGTAAAGGCTATAGATTCCCTTTCTTGGGTTGCTTCTCATGGGATGAAAACTCCAGAAGAATCGGGGAGATTATGCTGAGAAACAAGAGAAGAAACCCGCTGCTTCTCGGTGTTTATGCTTCTGATGCTTTGGTCACCTTCTTGGAGACTCTGAAATCAAAAACTGGAAGCTATCTGCCCGTTAATTTAACCGGCCTAAGAACAGTTTCTCTCGTGGATGACACATCCAGATTGGAAAACAACGACCAAAAGCTTGATGAAGCTGAATCAAGTTTAAGGACTTCAACTACAACTTCAGGGTTGGTGATTAATTTGGGCGATTTTACATCCTTGTCTGACGACCATTTATCCGGCGATAGTTTGAGGTATTTGGTCGGAAAATTGGCCAGAATGCTCAAAGATCACGTTGGAAGACTGTGGCTAATCGGAACAGTATCAACATACGAGGTTTACTTGCAGGCTCTCAGCAAATTTCCCTCCATTGAACAAGAATGGGACCTGGAGGTGTTGCCCATCATCACTTCCATTGGTGGATCTTACCACAGATCAAGGTTTGTTTTCTCATGTGTTTTTCATGATGAATGAGATTGTGTTCATTAACTGCAGTGTGAAGATAGATTTGATTTGGACATCACAGTTTGATGGAGTCGTTTGTACCATTGGGCGGGTTCTTCTCTATGGCATCGGATTTGAAGGGATCACCCACAAGTATTGGCAAGAAGAATGACATTGCTGTAATGTTTTCTTCATTTCTCAAGTGCTCACTTCATTGCTGTTACTCATGCATGGGTCTCTCTCTCTCTCTCTCCTTTGAGTGCAGTTTAAAGGTGAGGCTGTTGCTCGGATTCTGGGGTTTGAAGTTACTGAAAGCCATGATGATAAGAGAAGTAGAAGCAGCAAAGAAAGCGATAAAGCCGTTGTTTCATCGTTGACGTCCGATAAGCCAAATCTTTGTCTATCCAAGACCGAAAAGGAAAAGGTTTCACCAAGTGGCGACAATTCTTGGAAGAATAGCAGTTGTTGCCTGATGATAAAAGAGTTTGAGAAATCTGTGGTTGAAGAGGAGGAAGCTGTTGGTGCTGTTGTAGATGCGATTAGCAGTAGCGGATGTGGTGGGAGTGATCGAAGGGATATATGGATCCATGTGAAAGGAGGCGATAGATTGGGCAAGAGAAAGCTGGGTTTGAGTTTAGCGGAAATGGTATATGGCAACAGAGAAAGCTTTATTCGTGTGGATCTGAGTTTTGAGGATGTTGTTATTGGTGGTTTGAGTGAGAAAGAATCATCAAAGTATGAGTTAGAAATGAGAGGGACGGTTGTGGAGTATTTAGTTGAGAAAGTAAGTAAGAAGAAAGGAGGATGTGTTGTGTTGTTAGAAAACATTGATAAGTCGGATTGGGTGGTTCAGAACTCGTTGTTAAGAGCTGCGAAATCCGGTAGAGTGAGGGATTTACATGGTAGAGAAGCGAGTGTGAGTAATTGCATTTTCCTGCTGGTGGAAGAAGAGGATGAAATAATATTGAGAGGTGGGATGGAAATTTGTATGAGATATCAAGGGCCGAAGAAGAGGAAGATGGTGATGCGGATTGCAGAGAGGAGGAGGTTCGAGAAAAGAAGAGCATCATCAGGGAGTAGTTTGGACTTGAACGAGGTTCCAAGTGATGATGGTGGATGGATTGAAGATGTGGTGGATCGCGTGGTGGTTTTGAGAGGCGGCGGGGTCCTTTACGGAGGGCGGGGGGAGGTGTTTGAATGGGTGAGGGAGTGCCTTTACGGAGCAGCGGTGGGAAGTGAAAGGAGGAAATGGGAGTTGGAGATGGAGAGGGGAGTGATGGAGCAGATTTCGGGTGCTCATTATTTGTTGGGGAAAACAAGAGTGGAGGAGTGGATTCGTGAAGTTGTCGCTCATGCTTTCGCCCAAGCCATGGACGACTCTACCCGCTGTGTTTGTTTAGAAGAAGGTGATGATGATGATGACGGCCTTCTTCCTCGGAAAATTGTAGTCAAATCATCTACTTGCTAAGTAAGAGAAACACGTCCGTCACACATGGGGATGGACAGCCCAGCCCCTTCTTTTTTGTATTTATTTTCAATTCTTGATATTCCTCCTCATTCGCATTTGCATTTGCATTTCGTGTACATTTGCATTTCATTTGACATTCCACCATTTATTTCATTTGTCGTCTTCTTTCTGCTTCCCCTGGTGAATGAATGAAGAAAACCAAAAGTGGACCCCACCCACCTTTTTTCTTTTCAAAAAAAATTTTTTTTTTTTTACTCTGACCCTACCCTAATTCCATATTTCCCATTCACAAAATCTATCTAGCCAAGGAGGAAAGATAAAAAAAATTAATTAATTGAAGAAGAAAGAAAGAAAGAAAAGTCACACCTTCCT
>KE527393.1:0-16320 GCA_000441915.1 Genlisea aurea | reverse complement strand
GAGATCGCGATCAGAGATCCGATCAAATTTACGGAGGAAAAAAAAAAAAAAAAAAAAATCGAATTCAGTTTTCCGTACCGAACGTAATTCGCCTTCTGGAGTTGTGACTCCTGGAGAAGAATCGTAAGATTCCTGACATGCAACCGATCGCTTTGGTCCTGCGTGCCTCGGGCGATGACGCGGCAACAGCGTGACGTCTGGATGATGAGGAGGAGAAAGTGCTCTCCTGACGCCGGAGCATTTTTTTTGTTTCTCCGATGGGAGAGTGAACGAGAGCACTAACTTGGTTGAGGTGGAGTGGAGAAGAAGAAAGAGAAGAGAAGCAACAAGCGGCATCGGGAGCAACAGCAGCAGCCTTTTATTTACCGTCCACATGTGTTGTGTGTGGTGCGGGAAATTATAATGCTTTTCTTTTTTTACAGCTGTTCCGCAGTGCTCTTCTAATTTAAATATATAATATTTTTCATTTATAAATTAATATTTTTTTATTTACAAATTAATAGTAATAACCGGTTTTAAAACGGGTCGAGAATGGAATTGGGCAATCGTTTTAGCCCTAGAAGAATAATACCTCGAGCTCAGAGACCTCTCTCTTCTTATCGAAGAAATGGCGGATCAACTGACGGACGACCAGATCTCTGAATTCAAGGAGGCATTTAGCCTGTTCGACAAGGATGGCGATGGTTTGATTTTCCTGTTTCGGTGATTTCGAATATCGTTACTTTGGATTCCCATTTCTTTCTTTAATTTGTTTTGAATCTGAATCTGAGACTGCGGTTTCGTATTTTTTTTTTTGGCATATGCCGATGATTTGCTTGTGAATTTCGTCATTGGAATGGTTTTAGTGGTTGGCGATGATTTCATTTCTTCATCCAGGTTGTATCACGACCAAGGAGCTGGGAACGGTGATGAGATCCCTCGGCCAGAATCCGACCGAAGCGGAGCTGCAGGACATGATCAATGAAGTGGACGCAGATGGGAATGGAACCATCGACTTCCCAGAATTCCTCAACCTGATGGCTCGAAAAATGAAGGACACCGACTCGGAGGAGGAGCTGAAAGAGGCGTTTCGCGTGTTCGACAAGGATCAGAATGGGTTCATCTCTGCTGCGGAACTTCGGCACGTCATGACGAATCTCGGGGAGAAGCTGACCGACGAGGAAGTCGACGAAATGATCAGGGAAGCCGATGTGGATGGCGATGGGCAGATCAACTACGAAGAGTTTGTCAAGGTTATGATGGCCAAGTAAGTAAGGCCTTCATTAATTATTATCATCGTATTATTTTGCTTTTCAGTTTTCACAAACGGGCAGGCTTCTTTTCAGTTTTTCTAGTTTTAATTAATTATTCCATGCCTAGTTTTAATTAATTATTCATAGGGCCCAACCCAATGAAGACATGAATTATTCGTAATGGTAATTTGTACCGCACTTGTCGTTCATATTATTAAAAAAAAGATGAGATAAAAATATATAATTCAGCCGACAATCTTCTTCAAGCAGCGTCATTTTGGAGTTCCTCCGGCGGCGGCTATGGTTCCTCCGCATTCGCCGGAATCAATGGGGTCCAAGAAATCTCCGAAATCCGGCTTATTCAGAACCACACTCAATTCAGTCAAGATGCACTTCTCTTCCCACCCCCGCTTCTGGACTTTCATCGCATTCCTGTGGATCCAAGCTCTCATCATCTCCATTGCCCGCACGCCTCCGCCGTGTTTTCCCGACCGTTCTGCCGCCGTGCCTGTCCAGGTCGGGTCATCGGAGGAAGCATTCGAGCCCAACGTGACGGAAATCAGAGCCGTCGCCGTCAATTACAGTGAAGAATGCCCCTCGGGAAGGATCTTCGTCTACGAGCTTCCTCCCTCGCTGAATCGGGACTTGGTGAAGCCTAATTGCACGGATCTGGCCCCCTGGGATTGGGAATGCGGCATCATATCCAACCACGGATACGGCCGCGCCGCCTCCGAGCTCCGGGGATTCTTGCCCGGAGATCTCTACAGATCGTGGTACCACACCAATCAGTACACTCTGGAGGTGATATTCCACCACCGGATCCTGCGGCACGGCTGCCGGACCATGGATCCGGATTCCGCCACCGCGTTCTACATCCCTTTCTACGCCGGACTGGCCGTCGGCAAGAGCCTGTGGAGCAACGACACCGCCGCCCGAGATCGCCACTGCAAAGTCATGCTCCGGCTGCTGAGGAAACACGAATCCTGGTCGAAATCCAACGGATCCGACCACTTCACGACCATCGGCAGGATCACGTGGGACTTCCGCCGCCTCACCGATCCCGGAAGATCCTGGGGATCCAGCTTCCTCAACATGCCCCAGATGCAGAAGGTGACCCGATTCATCGTCGAAAAATACCCCGGCGACGACATGGACGTCAGCGTCCCCTACCCCATCGGCTTCCACCCCAGGACCAAACAAGACCTGGAGGAGTGGCAGAGCTTCGTCCGCCGCTACAACCGATCGAGCCTCGCCGCATTCACCGCCGACGACCACCGGAACTGGGCGGCCGCGGATTTCCGCCACGTGGTTCGCAGTTACTGCATGAAGGAAGAAGGTTCCTCCTGCCGGGCAGTGGATTGCTCCGAAACCCAATGCCTGACGAACTCATGGGCAACCCTGGAAGCGTTGCTGAGTTCCGAATTCTGCCTGCAGCCCAAGAGGGACAGCTTCACCAGCAAATGGGTGTTCGAGTGCATGGTGGCTGGTTCGGTGCCGGTATTCTTTTCGAAAACCGGTTACGAACAGTACGAGTGGTTCTTCCCCGGGGAGCCGGAGAGTTATTCGGTGCTGATAGATCAGGAGGGAGTGAGGAACGGGAGCTTGTCCATAAAGGGTATCCTGATGGGGTACGGCGGAGAGGAGATGGGTAGGAAGAGGGAGAAGCTGATCGAATCCATACCCAGAATCATTTATGCCAAACCCAATGGGAGGAATAAGATGTTCAAGGATGGCTTCGATGTCGCTCTGGATGGGGTTTTGGAGAGGATCAAGGAGGAGAAAGAGTATGCCGATTTCCTGTGAATGAATGAATGAATTATTGAATCTACTCTTTCTTCCACCGCTTCAATCCACAGAAACAGAGCGTCCTCCGTCAGAAAATAAATGTACATAACAGCAGTCACAGCAGGGAAATGAAGAAACAGACGCGATGAGAAAAAAAGGATGGATGGTCCGAGACTTTGAATCTAAAAAGCAAGACCACAAATATCGTAAGCAACCTAACCTGCTGTTGTTAATCTGCATCCATTTCTTCAAGTGCACTTCTGGCTGCTTCTTTGGCTGCCTCCAATAGATCGTCCGGAACCTGTCCACACATACATAGTGGGGCCCGTTAAAAACCACTGCCAAGACTGATAGTCAGAGTCGTCTACATTTTCGTCAACATTTTTTTTGTTCGTTGAAGCAGCAACATCGCCAAACAATTTCTATTAATATTACCTTTTGATGTTCACGGCCTGATTCATCGCAGACCCAACTAAGTTCGAGCTCGAATGCCTTGTCCTTTGCCTCGTCATGTACTCCATAAATGCTGCAGCAACTCAAAGGAATGTATCATGCATGACACAATGAAGAGAATAAATACTTTCACCAATCAAAAACTCACATTTTAGCCACTTCAATAACCCCTTGTCTGCAAGTCAATTCCGAAAGCTTCAATTTCTCGATCTCTCTGCCAAATGCCCGGAAGTAAAGCTTATTTTACATCCATGTCAAACTTTTCGAACAAATGGGAAAAAGGGTAGAAGCAAACTTTTCTAAACTCATGAAATGAGGATTAAAACAACAAATTTTTACTCACGTTTTGGCAGCCTGTCGACCCTTTCCAATGGCGGCACCGAAGTATCTCTACAGCAATTCGAACAAAAAAAGTGGAATAATCATCACACATGGTCAGGGGTTCCGAAAGTATGGATATAACTCACATAAGAAACTCCCGAGGGTTCAATCATGTATAACTGGGGGCCTTCTCTGTCGTAACCTCCCAAAATAACTCCACAACCAAAAGGCCTGCAGCAAATAGATAGTGGCAATGTTTCAAAAGCGGAATGAAGGAGAGTTAAATATGATCGTATTTCCACCTGAGCCACCAATAGAGAGTGCATAAATGCACATAACTAGCAACACGCTCAGCAAGTTCTTTGACAGGAATGGGCTCCCCATATACGCTGAAGATGAGATTTACAGGTTAATTGAATGAATATATATATATATATATTTTTTCTATCAGTCCACTGGGAAAAAACAAGAAATGAAACCTCTCGTAATTAGTTGCCTCGGCTTTAGCTCTTGCAACAATCTGCCTACCGTCAGCAGCTAGCCCCGCAATGGCCTTACAAAAGCACATCATTCAGCTCACATTCATGATTCATTAAATTATGGAAATGATAAACAAGGTGAATACCGAGTCAAGGACTGCAAACAAGCATTGGAAAGAGTTGTAAATGTCAAAGAGTATCAGAGAGCAGTGTTACCATGCCGGAGTGGCGATGAACATCGTGAACTCTTCGATTGGAGCGGGGCAGCATCATTTTGGACGAAATCAATTTTTCCACACCCTACAACAAACCGCCATCTCAAATCATGAACTAGTCAACTACCACAGAAGAGGTGGAAGAAAAACTGAGGCACCAACCATGACGACACCGTCCTTACACCTGATCGCGACAACCGTTCCACTATTGTCGACCGCCTTGGCTGCATATTCGATCTGGAAAACTCTCCCGTCCGGCGAGAACGTCGTCACCGACAGATCGTAGCCAGTACCGATGCTGCTCATTCTCAAATCTCAATGCTGCGTATTCGATCTAGGGCTTCGATTTCAGACTCCCAAGTAAGCAAAAGTTTCTTTCCGAACAAGTCACCCATTCACCGAGGAGAAAAACGTCAAATACTATTTATTATTCACATATAATATAATTAATAGGGGTGCAATTAATTAAATAGAACATTATTATTTTTTTAGCCTAAGCAAATTGATTTTTTTACCCACAATTCTTCTTCAGAAAACTTGCCTACATACAGAAAATGAAGAAAGCCTCTCTCTCTCTCACCCGTAGAAATATCCTCTGCACTCGCTAGATCGGCATAAACAGTTTTTCCTCTTTTTCCTTTCCTCCTCTCTCCTCTCCGGCGGAAGGACTCCGTAGTCGTAGGTCAGCTCCACCATCGGAGGGATATGCCCAATCGCAAAAAACGCAACCCGCAGAACCCATCCTTCTGCTAAAACCGGCTTCCAAGCCACGTTCGGAAAGCAGCTGTGATTCATGAACCTCGCCACGTTGCCCCATCTCTTACCACTTATCACCACCGGGAAAGGAGGAGGAGAGGGCTTCCCGGAAGCTTCATCGTAAACACGCCTAGAATCGAATTCGTAATCATCGTTTCCCGTCCTTTTTCCCCCATCAACGACCTCCCCTGCATACTCGCAAATGAAACCGCCGGCCCGAATCGCATCCCACGATCTGAGTCCCCAACCCCGGTTGTCGTCGGTTTTGAAAACTTCGAGATGAAGCTTCAAGCCGGCTTGCGATATACGGCCGCGGCAGCTGGGAGGACAGGAACAGCTTTCTCCGCACTCGTAAATCAACCATCGGTTGCTCAGAAGGACTCCGAGAGACGAATACGGAAGCAGCCCTTCGTTCCTCAGATTGCAGGCGCAGTCGGCGTCTCCGGGCTCGCATCCTTCCGGACAGCAACAGCCCACGGAAGGTTCCGGATCGCTGCTTACCTTGAGGCGAGTCGTATACGTGAAATGCGCCGGTCCCTTCTCTCCATCCACCTCGTTTACGAGAGCCACCGGAAGAGGCTCGGCTCCCAAAGTCAGATCGGGGAGAATGACGCCGGCCCTCGAAAAAGTTCCCTCCTTCCATTGCTGTATCGATTTCCACAGAGCGAATGCTTCGGCCTGGCCCGGAACACGAACCAGCTTATACTTGAACACTTTGAATCCGGCGGCGTTTTTCTCCGCCCACGACTGCTGAATCTTATAAACTCCGTCGTAAATGTATACCTTTCCGGTCGACCCGGGCACGTCTTTTACGCCCCTTATCACCCTCACTTCGTTGCCTCGATGCAGACTCTTTTCGAGGGCGAGATTACCCCTTTCGAGTTTCTGATCGGACGCAGTTCCGTCTCTTCTCTGAACGCCGCCCTGGCCGGAGTAAATCAGAACGTCGCCGTCGTCATTATCGTCGTAGCCTACGGACGCAACGATGCTGACAGCGATGGGCTCTTCACCAATCGTAGCCTTGACGGTCATGTAATCGATCCCGGCCATGCTCGGAGAATGCAGCCCCACGAGGCATAGCTCCATTCGGAAGAAGAAGACGTCGCCGACTTGGACGCCAGGGACGTGGCCGACCCTCTTGACGCTATTCGTCCTTATCCCCTTCGACATCAGAAGAGTGCCGGTCTTGAGATCCGGCCGCCTAACCGATATTTTGTTCGCTTCTTCGAGTTGGTTCATTCGTCGCCTGATCAGATTGTAGGCCGAGAGCAATGACGCGACGGTGTCCTTATCGCCATTCGCGTTTCTGGATTCATCGAGTTGGTCGAGGTCAAGTGCAGATAAATAGGTGTTGATTAGAGAATCGATGTCGGGATTAACGGGCCCTCCTTTCCTTTTCGCTCTCGCTCTGCGTTTTCCGGCAGCAGAATAGATGTCGCGATGATCATCTCGAATCGAGGATTCGCCATGTCCGTCCTCTCCATCCGGAACAGCATACGTCGGTGTGCGCATTTTCGAGGCCCTCTTGCGGCCGCCATTTTTCAGAGGAATGGGCGCCGGAATAGCAAAATCGGGAGGTGTATTCGAACCCAGAAACGGGTAAAACGGTTGAAAGCCTGAGGGAAAAGGGCCATTGGGGGAGATAAAGACGAAAGGAGTTGAAAGGGGAGGGTTTGGGAAAACAGGGACGAAGGATCTCAACGGCTTCACCTCCAGAACTCTGGATTTATCCACGGAAGAAGTGGCAGAGCGCTCCTCCATTTAGCCCCTGAAATGATGGCAGTAACAAAGATCGATCTCCTCGACGAACAGCAGAAAACCCTCAGCCCAGATAAAATCAACCATGTCTGAAACCGATGCACACAATTTCAACAAACAAGGAGGGCGAATTTCTTCTGCAAAGAACCTGGGCCCTCCCTGCCTGCTCTACACGAAGATGGCGACAAATGTCCGTAGAAAAATGGGTGGGTTCTTCCACGCGCGGTCAGGTTGTTTCTAGTGTCATTTAAGTTTCCTGATCGAAGTTGTTGGTAAATGGTAAAAATGGTAAATGGTAAATGGCAATCAGGGGGAAGCTCCATCGATTACTCTTTTGCGAATACGACGACGACCCCACCCATCAAATGTGGTGGTGTTTTGCAGCAGGATGAAGAACAAGAATCACTGCCCCTGCCTCTGATTCCGTAACTATTTTCCTTCCTAACAGTTGATTCCTTTCAATTACGTGGACGGGAAAGGATTGGATGGCTCCGCATCAACGCCTTCTGCAAATTCCGCATCCTCACTCCTCCTTTCAAGACCTTACTTACTTAAAACACTCACTACTAGTCACTACAAACCTCACTTGAGTAAATCTACAGCACCACAAAAATAACAATAATTACTTACTTGCATGCATCATCCCAATCAGACGAACATATGCAGTTCCGGCCTGCAGAAGACGTTATTCTCTTCATTCTCCAGCACCGGATACGCGGCCACCAGCGAATCCTGCGAACCGATGTAAAGGGAATTGTAAATTTTCCAGTAAACTTCCCTAACCTTTCTCGCCGGATGGAACAGTCCCTGGAGACAGTAATTCAGCACCACCGCAGCTCCCAGCGCCACCCTCATCCCTTCCACCGCCTCCATCACCGCATTGATCACGTGGGGCGACGTCTCGAAGATGTTGGGCCACACGTAGTTCAGCAGGTGGACCAACGCGTCCTCGCACCCGAGCCCCGCCACGCCCAGCGCCATGTGCTTCACCGCGGAGGCCGCTGTCTGCCGGTGGACGAGGTCACGGTCCATCAGGGCATCCTCCAGCAGCGGGGTCACCGCGTAGATGTAGTCCTTCCCCATCTCGCCGATGTACTCGAACAGGAACGAGAGCGACTTCAGGACGCCGTTCTGGACGTTCAGCTCCGGGACGCGGTACTCGTTCATCAGGGCCGGGAGGACGGTGAAGGGGGAGCACGTCTCCGCCACGATGGCGATCGCCACCGTGGTGCAGACGCGGTTCTGGCGTTCCTGCACCTTGAGGTTGTTCAGCAAGGTGGCGAGGACGTCCTGGGGCCCGATGGCCTTGGCGATGTATCCAAAGGTATTCACCGTGGCTCTGCGGATGCCCTTCTTGTGGGCTTTCAGCATCTCCAGGAGCTCAAAGCATATCCGCATCCATTCCCTCGCGGGGACGAATTCGGCTCCGCGGTCAGCAATCCTCCCGACGAGATCAATGCAGTTCTCTTGGACCTTTTCGTGGCGATTCTTGAGAATCGGAGTCAGCCGAGGAAGCAAGTCCTTGATGGGAGGCGTCATCTTAGTCATACCGATGACATTAACGATGGCCTTCAGGGCGCCCAGAATCGAACCCAACACCTCTGGATACTCCTCACCGAGATACTCGTAGAGTACGACGCCGAGATGGCCCATCAACTGTTCTTCTCCGCACTGCTTCATAACGACTGCGATCCTGGAGATGAGGTCGGCTGCTTGTTGCCTCACCTTGGCACTCTTGTTGTTGAGCCGCCACTTTATGGTGCCACAGATCTGAGGAAGATACGGCTTCACCCGTTGGCCGAGAGAATTCACCACGGCACCGAAACCGTTGAGCATAACGTTAGCATCGTCGCTGGTCTGCTCCTGGAAAGCGTAGAGAATCCCGTCGATCAACAGTTCCTCCAAGCGAGAATCGATGTCTGATGCTCCCAGGTTAGCGACGACTTTCTCGATAGTCTCCATAACCATTCTTCGATACGGCTCACTTTCGTCTTTCAGATCTTCTACGATCCTACCGACGATATCCGCGACTCCCACTTTGTTGGCGATCTCTACCGTCGTCTCGACCAGCTGCTTGTAGTTTCTTCTGTCTAAGGCCATTCTTCGAACCCAGAAGTTCCGAAAGAACTCAGGAAGTATATCGGTCCTGATGTATTCCGCCTCGACGCCTTCGGTACTCACACATTGTTTCACTACCTTCAGCACAATCTTCTTCATTTCTTCATCCGGAGACTGAAATTCTCTGATCAGAATGACCATCACTTCCTTAGTGTAGTAGCTCGCATATATGGCATCCATGAGCGGTATGATAAAACCAATAGCCTTCAGAAAGGCAGCCAGAACTTTCCCTCTGTGGGATCTAATACCCTTCCACAAAGGCTTCAACACCGAGTCGAAACTCTCGATACCGTATGGAGCAGCGGCCTCCGCAAGGGCAGCCAGAGAAAGAGCAGTAATGGTTCTCACTTTCTGGTTCTCATCGTTAAGCCCGTGTTCGATAATCTCAACCAAGGATCTCAAGTGGGGGAGAACTGCACACCCTATCAAAATCGCAATCTGCTGCACAATCTTGATACCGGTATGACGAGCTTGCCACGATTTCTTACTCTGACAAACGGCCTTCAGAAACGGAAGCAATGCAGGAATCCCCAGCGCAGAGGCAACGACGCTGAAAGCTCTCGCAGTTGTGTTCCTAACGTATTCATCGATGTTATCAATGTCGGGACGCATTGCAGCGATCATAGAAGCCAACCCGGCCGCCTTACTTAAATTTGAAATGATCTCCCTACCTTCCACTCGAGCGTAGTAATCCTCATCGATCAGCAAAGGCTCGATAACCACCAAAATTTTGTGGACATAAGGGCGTACCAGCTCGTCCAGCTTGTACAGCACCCTGTCGATGACTTTAACCAACAAGTGCCTCTCCTGATCCTCCAGCGTGGGTTGCATGAGCAACGGCAATATGCGATTGAACAACGGTCCAGCCCCGAATTCTCTTGCCTTATCGGTCAACTGTCTCAATGCAGTTTTCCTTTGAGGAGGAGTACCGTTTTTCACTTTCAGCAACAGTTTCATGATCTTTCTCTCTTTCTGCTCATCCGGGGAGAGCTCCTCTTCGTTTTCCTCATTCAGGAGAGAACCAAAGTATTGATAATCCTCAGGTTTCATAAATGGTAGACCACCTGGCATCTCCTTAGGTACATCAAATTGCTGCCCTCTGTTTTCTTCCGGAATACTGTATAAAGGTGTTCCCATGGGAGTCGGTGTAGCAAGAAGCTTACGTGCAGGAGTCCGAATAGGAACATAAGATGCGGGAGGCTCCAAAATCTTGTAACCTTCCTGCGGGAACATTGCATCGAGCTCCTCATCAGTCAAATATCTGTTCCTTTCTTCGATATCTTTCTCCCACCTTAGTAAATTGTACTGCTCCGGAGTCATTGCAGTTCTCATGATTGCATTTGGTGTCGGCGTAGCGACGTCAGCAGCCCCGAAAGGAGTTACACCAGGAGTATATGCAGCAGCAGGAGTAGCTCCTGGTGTGGCGCTACCCATAGTAGCAGGCGTCTCATCCCACCTAGATCTCTGTCTCTTTGGCGTTGGAGTTGCAAGACCTGCGAGCTTAGGAGTGGCATCCCATGCCATTCCTGCAGGCGTTGCCCCAGGCGTAACTCCACCAGCTGGTGTGGCATCTGAATCATTTTGTCTCCCAGGTGTAGGAGTTTCATCCCATCGATTCTTTTTCGAGAGAGATGGAGTTGCATCGCCAATTCTGCCAGGGGTCGGAGTAGCGTCCCATCTGCCGATACCGGGAGTGGAATCAGGAAGATCCCAGTCCGAACCCCCTTTAGGCTTTTTTGCACCACCCGTCTCATCCTGAGACATATCCCATCTGTTCCTCTTCTTTGGTTTCTCAGCATCCTTTACTTTTTTTGCTTCTTCCTCTTCTTTCTTCTTCTTAGCAATCTCCCTCTTTACCTCCTCTTCTTTACGCTTAAGAGCCTCCTCCCTCATCACATCAGCATACGTTCTCACATCGGGCCCCGGGGTCTTATCCATAAAAGGATCATTTCTCTCTGGAGAGATGATCCGATTTAACCTCCTCTGCTTGTACTCATCTTCACGATCAATAATCTTGCTAGGCTTTTTGAATCCAGAAATGTCATCCTCCTCACCAGATCGTATAGTTTCCTTGAGAAACTGTCTCGGTGCAGTAAATGATGCCATTTTCCTGGCAATATCATTCTCAGTCTGGTCCAAATTATCATCTTCGTCATTCACAGCTATAGACCTTTCATAACCCTCAAACTTGTTTGCACTGTAGAGATCAGTGTCAAAGGTTACAGAATTTAGTGCAGCGAGTTCCTTCTCCATTTTCTGCCTCTCCTCCTTTTCCCTCTGAATCTCTGCCTCGACATCCATATCGGAAGGCTCAAACTATATGAAAATTAAATTCACAATTCTCCTGCGCCAAATAGAAAAACTAAAAAATTATCAGAAGATGTAAGAAGCGAATCTTAACGCGAGATCAATCCTAAGCCCGATAGCAAGCGCCACACACGAGTTTTCAGCAAACAACACACGCCACATACGCCAATTAAAGGAGCCTCCGAAAATTCCGAGTAAACTAATATTCCAGATCCTACGCGAACGTCAATCAGAAAACGAATATATTCCAAAAACCTATTAGAAATCGAGAAAAAGTAAAAAGGCATACGCCACGAACACGAAGTTAACAGAGCACAAATAAAAATCACAGTCTAAATCCAACGCACCTCGTTCTGGAACTAGGGTTACGATAGCTTCGTTGTACCGCCCTAGATAAGAAATATCGCAGAGACGAACCCCCTTTTTAACCGACATTGAAATGGCCGTCGATCCAATAACCCGAACCGGAAATATGAAGCAACACACCATGGGCTTCTAATAATAATAATATGAAGAAAGGTTTATTTGGGCCCTTTTAGGGCCCAACCCATACAGTTACATTGTTGTCGGCGAACTGCGAAGGCGATGAAGTGGCCCGCAAAAGTATTAACGTTAGTTTCCGATTTTACCCCTACCCTCCAAATCTACGTCACTTTCCCACGACTCGAGAGTAGGAAAGTTACAAAATGAGTCAAAGTTAAGCTTCGCCGCCGTGCTTCCGCCGCCTTTCACCGCCTTCTTCATCATCTCCGGACTCTCCACAAAGACGGACACTCCTTCTACGCTATAACTAGACGATGTATCGAGCGCCGGCAACGCCGCAAGAGAACTGTTCGGATAAGGCTTCACCGCAGTTGCCGCCGCGAAACCAGTCCCCGTGACCTGCTGCACCATCCGCCGGAAATTCGCCGGATCGGCGCTTATGAACGTCGTCAATGCACGCTTCGACGGGCGATATCTCCGCTTCGCCACTCTCCCCGACGGCGCCGGTCCAAACCGCGTCGTTTTCACAGCCGCGACGGATTCGCCGGAATCCGTCGGCTTCGGCATCATGGCCGACAGGAAACCGTCAATCTCCGAATAGAAAAGGTCTTGGGTGAAGGTTTTCTGCAACGCCCTGGCGATCGTGTCCGTTTCGTCGGAGTTGAAAATCTCGGAAATGCTCCAGGCGTCGGAGTACGAGGCAGTTGAAAACTCCGGCGGCATCCAAGGCTCTTCGAACGCCATGGCTATAAGAGAGTGAGCTCAAGGAGCATGAAATGAAAACGACGAAGTTAACGAATTCGGAAATGAATTGGAAGGAATAAATAAATAAGCCGGTCGGTCGGCCGATCGAACGGAAAACCGCGTCGCGGTGGGGACAGGTGTCAGAGTTCAGACTTCCCACCAAGTACGGAGATTTAACCATGGGTTAAATTACTAAATTTGGTGTCAAAAATGATAAATTCTCTTTTTTAAAAAAAAAATATTAATAATTGAAATCCCCATCCACAGACCGCCGACATGACGTCATTGTATGCATTTTAGAGGGTCATTTTAGATGTCACTATGACATGGCGCCTACTCTCTACTAATCAATATTATTGAATTTTCATACATTTTTATTTAATTTAATTGAACATACATTTTTTTTTTGAAAAAAAAAAAAAAAGCGATGCAAATTAATTATTACAGTGAAAATAAAAGGTTATTTTTATTTTTTGGTGTTTCCACATAAATGAAAACGCGTTTTTGTTACAGCTTCTCTGTCGTTCACGTTGGGCTGACCACAGTTCACAGTCCATACTGACCCCGTTGAAAAATATTGACTCATGTCTTTCATTTGTTATTATTTTATTTTTTACAAATTTTGAGACATTTACATAAAATAGAATCCTCCTATCTGTATCATTTAAAAAATTAACAAAATAAAAATACCATTTAAATAAAATCTTAATATTTTAAAATTAGTTTACACGACTTATTTCAACCCCCAAAAATCGATATCTTAACAACAAACTTGACTATATAAATCGATATTTAGGGGTTAGACATCTCAAAACATTGTTTATTGCCTATTTATTGCCTTATTGGGATTCTAAAAAAACATGGGAACCAGTTCCATAATAACCAGAATTTGGTAAAACAGTCCAACAAAAACAAAAGAAAACCATAGCAGAATACAATCAACTCAACTGCTAATAAAATGGCTTTGTAAAATAGCAGAAGAAAGTCAGGAGCAATTTTTTTTTTAGAAAAGCCACTCTGAAAATGAAAATGAAAATGCAATGACTTACTTCCTTCACTAATTAGTGAGCTCCATGATAGCAGACACAATATCCCCATCTGCATCTTTCAGTGCTTTAACAGCTCTAGCTTTCGAAACACCCGCCTGAGTCATCACCAGCTCGATGTCCTTGGGTTCCACTCCAGTCTCGTCTACGTCCTCATCGTCCTGTGCTGCAGCTGCTGGCTCCGATTTCGGCACGAAATTACTGATATTCGGAGCTTTGAACTGCTCCGCTGCCTGAGATTGAAGTTGCGAGCTTAGATCCTCGATCTTGGCTTCGCCGAAGATCACGTATGTGTCTGAATTCGGACTCTTGAACACATCGGGTTTCGATATCACAAATAGGATCTGTGAAAAAACTAAAGGGTCAAATATATGATGGCCAGCATATAATGAATTGAAAAAAAAAAAAGAGGCTTAGATGTTTTGAATGAATGGGTAGCTAACGTTTTTGCTCTTCTTAACGGTGACTCGACTGACGCCGGTTATGGGTTTCATTCCGAGCTTCAGCATTGCCTTTCGGCTTTTCTTCTCACTTCGGCTCTGCTTCAATTTACCGCTGGCATCTTGTCCTGTTTGAAAAAAAAAGGAAAGCCTTCTTAGTTTCAACTTGCAGGCTCAAAGAAATATTTAAGAAATGGCGAAGTGAAGTACCACCTTCTTCAGCATCACCTTCATCGCCTTCTTCATCATCGTCATCGTCGTCATCATCATCCTCGATTACAGGCTCATCTTTCTGGAAGAAAATGATTTGTTGCATCACAAACTTTCACCGAGTCATAATTATTCTAATTTTCGAAATTGTCAACGAGTCCAGGAAATTCTCAGCATAGACATTCACGCAAGTTAAAATCGAAATAAAATCAAGATCTCATCATTCGGAAATGGAGAAACCTGCTATTCCGCAATCGAAACATGTAATTAAACTAAAAACGAAATCCGAATTCGAGCAAAATTTCGAAAGAAAGAGATAGATTATACATCAATCTTCTGCTGCTCGAGATGCTTCGCCAACAGTTCTTCTTGTGATTGAGTCATGACTGATTCGCAGAGGCAAGCGACGACGAAACCAGACCAGCAAAAGCCCTAATCTCGGTGTGTGCTATATATCATCTATCTCCATTGAAATGTGAAGGGGCGGATAGCGTTTTACAAGAGGAAACCCTTGTCTAATTTTGGGCCCCCTAACCAACAGCCCATAGAGCTTGTGCTTCTAGCCTTGAGGCCCAATTGAAACTCATTCAGCCCAGCCCATACGGATTTAATAAATTCAATTAGTTCTTATCTCGTATTTAATAAATCATTATAACTTGCCAATTACTTTATAATCTAAATTAGTAATTTTTATTTTTTTTCATTTATTATTATTCAACTCTATATACATTAAAAATCCATAGACTACTGCATATAAATTTATGGTATAGTAGAGTGAATGGAAGATATTATATTCTAATATAAAAATGTTAAAAGGAAGGAAACAAAATCTCAACACATTAAAAGCAAGCAGTAACGATATAAAAACAAAACAACTTCCTCACCGTCACAACTTCAACGTCAGATCGAGGCCCGAATAATCTCCTCCTTCATCAGGATCTTCTGATTCGGGT
This sequence comes from Genlisea aurea, assembly GCA_000441915.1. NCBI lineage: Eukaryota > Viridiplantae > Streptophyta > Magnoliopsida > Lamiales > Lentibulariaceae > Genlisea > Genlisea aurea. The sequence goes on along the minus strand of KE527393.1, from coordinate 1,020 downwards.
CCCGTTACCCGCCCTGCATGAACATGAAAATTCGGCCATGGCCATCCGACGATCGGCCCACGGCCATGACTGAAAACTGGACACCCGAACTGCACATTCGACGATGACTGAAAACTCATCGGAAACGGATCCTGTAACCTGGGCGTATCGTTTCCGACCTTGTTCTTCTGGACGGATCTCTCGATCTTATGGGCGTTCTGATGGCCTCCCAGAGCCTGCTTGTTACTGAATTTTCTGTCGCAGTACTTGCAGCCGTATTCCGAACTTATGGGAGGAACCTCATCCATGAAAATAATAAAAATATGCGAAATCCCCTCCCCTCCGTATTTATAGATGGAAAGAAAAAAAACAAAACATAATTTTGGGATAAGGAACAGTTGATGTTAAGTAATAAGTATATGACGATGATTCTGTTTCTTTTCGGGAAATGTATAATTAAGAAAGAAAGTAAATGGATAATTACGTTCAAACTTGCTGCCTCTTTGTGTGAAAGTCAAACCGTAATAAATAAATGTCAGATTCCAATTCAATTAATTCGCTTAGGAATAACGAATAATGCAGCGATTTTTATTTAATTTCATTTTTATAATATTATTCATATAAAATGATTTTTTATTTTGACCAGTTCCCGGTAGCGTATTATCCTATTATCCTCATCACTGAAGCTCTGCAGGAGCCTGGCAATGGAGTTTCCTTGCGGCGGTGGCATCACGGCGGCCATCGCCTTCCTCTTTACCGTCTCGCTGTACTTGTATTTCATCGTTTACCGGCGAAAGTCAAAGTGCGTGTTGGTAACCTTGTTCATAAAATAAACATTAATGAATAGAGATAAAAACATGAAACAAAGGATTTTATAAAACATAAATCGTCATCTAATATATTTTACACACAAGATCATTCTACCCTATTTATAGAGATCATCATAACTACCTAAAAACCATTCCTAAGAGGGGTCGTTTAGAAATATGACCATCCAACGGATGGTCAATTAGAAATATGACCATCCCCACAAATTTTTTT
>KE527390.1:0-10561 GCA_000441915.1 Genlisea aurea | reverse complement strand
TATGAAATAATAGAGATATTTTTTTGTAAAAATTGAAAACAATAGAGACGAAAATTGTTAAAAATTTATTATTATTATTTTTTTTACCATAAAAATATAATTTTATATTGATAATTAATTAATTATTGATAAATTTAATTTTTATACCTGAGCCCCGAAGCGTAGTAAAGGAAATTGGTAGATTGTATCCATCGACTAAACTCACGTCGTAGAAATCCTGCTCGTTCCCCAGCGTGATCTCCACGAGCGTCGCCGGCGGCGCGCCGCCCATCCCATTACACGCCATCGCTCCGCCGCAATCTCCCGTCGCGCACCGCCCGCGCCCGGAACCGTCGAAAACGCACCCGTGGCGGCCCCACACCCTGCCCGACCATCCGCCGGGCAATTCCAGACTGTACGATCTGTTCGGAGCCAATTCGAATCCCCCGCCGGACAGAATCGGCTTCCCCGCGCTGGGCTGGATCCCCGGCCACACCCTGTGGCTGCATTTGTTGTACAGAGTCATCGTCGTCGCCGAAACCTCCGCTGTTTCACAGTTCCGACGAAACGACACCGTACGTTTTTTTCACTGCGAAGAAAATTGAAAAGCGATCGTTCGCTGTAAGTTTATTCATACCTGAGATTCCGATGAGGAGGAGGAAGGCGGTGAGGAACGACGGAAGGGGAGAGATTCTCGAAGACTCCATTGCAGAAGCAGCGACGACAGAGAGAAATTTTTTTGCCCTTTTATGTTCTGCCGATGTGTTGACCGTTGACTGGGAAGCTTAATAATCATCTATCTTGCTGTTTGCATTAATTAAATACGTCATTAGCATTAATGACCAACTAACGTGTTAACACAAAAGGGACGAAAATAAAGAGCTGTCACAATTTTCACGCCCACGTGGGCCCCAGGAATACTTTTTTTATTTTTATTTTTTTCTTTTAATTTTGAGGGTTTTTTTTAAAAAGGCACGTTTGTTTCAATAAATTACAATTTTTACTATATTTAAATTAACAATTTATATTATATATGTTTTATATTATATAATTTATACCTACGTGTTATGAAAAATAAAAATAAAAAATTAGTTTCGATTTTATTTTCAATTAAATGTAATTTATATGTATGGGGCAACCTATCAATTTAAAAAATAAATGAAAATTAAAGGCGCGTACCTAAATATCAGAATAGAATAGTGGCGAGTTTGATGGGCTACAAAGCCCAATTTAGTTTTACCTTTTGGCCCATTACTATGCCCATAATGCGGCCCAATTTAGTTCTATGGTGGACTGGAATGTTAAAAAATAATGAAAAATATAGTTTTTGTCACCCAAGTTTTACATATTTCAAATATTGGTCTCTCAAGTTTTAAAAGTACAGATTTAGTCCATTAATTTTGATTTAATGTCAATTTTAGTTCCGATTACAAAATTTAGTCCGTTAATTGATTATTTTATCCGTAATTAAAAACATCTTTGGAAGTCGAATTTCATTTCTTAAGCATGTAAATATGAAATTCGATTAAGAGACTAATTCAAGTGATCGTGAATGTTAATCACGAGTGAAATATCGAATTAATGACTAAAATTTTGCAATGCTAACTAAAATTGACATTAAATCAAAATTAAGAGACTAAATCTGTCTTTTTTAAAACTTGATGGACCAATATTTGAAATTCGAAAAAACGTGAGGGACCAAAAATGCTAATGTGGGGTATTTTTTGCAATAAACCCAATATATATATATATATATTGAATTTCTTGGTAAATCATAACGAAGTATTAACAATGATTGGATTTCATAAATTTAGATAATATTACATAAATTAAATTTTTTTTAAAAAATAAAAACGATGTAATTAAAAGTAGAAAGTAGTAAAATATTGCAGAGATAAGGAGCAGATGTTTGTGTATATATGCTGTAAACACCCCCCTTGGTATTGTCATTTTCCTCATCAGATTTCTGCACGTAATGCCAAAATATAAATATATATATTTATTTATATTTATTTATATTTCACAAGAAAAGAAAACAAAACCCTAAAAAAATATTGAATTTGACTTTTACTTTTTTTTTTCCACTGTCTCAATTTCCAATACAAAAATCTGAGGAATCTTCGAGTATCTTATCACACAGGTCAAACTCAATCTTCTAAATAATAATTTAATATATATATATATATATGTATATATTTTTAGTGAGTAATAATAAAATTAAATTTTTGTTTTTTTTGTACGGGGAGGGAGAATAAATTGACAAGTCTTGGAGATGTGAAAAAATGGTAGCGTTGGTTTTTTTTCACTCAACGGGTGGATTCCTTTCTTTACTTTGTATTGTCTTCTTTCACGTTTAATATGGAATTAGCCATGCGGGGCCCACCTCATGCTTTTGAAAAAGACAATACTGACCTTCCGAATATGCGATTCAATTCGTAGTTTCGTTGGGGTAATATAGAAAAAAAAATAAAAAATTAATAGGGACCAAAATTGATATTAAATCTAAATTGAGATATTAAATATGTATTTTTTAAATTTTATGGACCGATATTTGAAATTTGGAAAACTTGAGTGACAAAAAATGTCTATTTATTATAAAAAAATGTCTTTAACTCTTTATATATATTGCAAATTATACTCTATTTGTTATAAAAAAAAGAATAATTTATATCCATTTCATTTGATGATATCATCAATTTAATTAAATTTTGCCGAAAATTAAAATATAATGGGTATAAATTGCACCGTAAATCGTTAGTTTTTATGTCATTTAACCGCGGTTGTTATAAATAGCAAAATAATGGGTTTTATAGCAAAAAAAATACATTTTTTGTTTTCGATTTTTGTAATATACCCATTAATATATATATATATATAATTATAAATGTTATTCATTTTGTGTTACCAAAATTGAAATATAATACCGTAAATCATCTCATTAACCAATTCTGGAAACGATTGTAAAACTGCAGACCCAATCATATAATTTCTACTAAACACCTAAATTCGAAACCCTAGCTAGGGGATAAAACCCTAGTTTTTCAACGGGAGAAATTCGAAGAACTGATACCCGCCGCCGCCGAGATTCGCATCTCCGCATTCCCCCGACACGTCGGCTTCGTTCCGGCCGCCTGCGCCGCTGCGTAACGGGAAGAGCTCGAGAGTCCGGCCGGAGAAAACGGCGAGGGTTGACTCGGAAATGAGGTTGAGCGCCGGCGTTGAAGAAGAAGAAGAAGAGCAAGGAATATCGAAGGCTGGCGTCGCCGTCGTGGGAGACGAGGAGGAAGTCAAAGGCATGACGTTGCGCCACGTGGCATTCTGTTGTAATGATTCTTCTGGGTCGTCGTCGTCGTCGTTCAAGTGTTGTAGCCATCCGTCGTCTGACTTTTTTGGTCCTCGTGGCGACACAACTTTCTGATAACCAAATTTATTGCACAACAAATTAATTTAAAAATAATAAAAAAAACACACACACAATTTTTAAAATTCACGTGACGTCATGTGTTAAAAAAAACACAATTAATTAAAAAATATATATAATTGAAATAGAGTTTATTTCATTTTGTACCTATTTTTAATTTTTTTAAAAAATAACAATTTTCTTTTATAATTGCAATTTATACCATTTATATTTCATTTTGTGTCAAAATATACCCGATCCATTTGATGACGTCATTATCCGTTGGATGACGTCATCAATTGGGGGTATATTTTACCAAAAAATGAAATATAAGGGGCCTAAATTATAATGAAAAACATTAATTTTTCCGTTAGTTAACGGCGTTGGGTATAAATTGCTAATTTTTGAAACAAAATAGGTATAAATTGCAATTATGAAATAAGAATGACATTTTTCTAAAAAAATCGAAAAGAAATATGGTATTTTTTCCGATTGAAATATGTTTTTGTTAAAACGTTTTTTTGATACAAATGAGACAAAAAAAAACCCTAGAAAGTTTTGGACAAAATTAGTTTGTAGTAAGAATATGAATCACCGACAGAAGGTAAATTTTTATGCAGCAGCTTTCATGGAAGAAAGCCCTTTTTTCTTTCTCCCTTAACGACTCTATTCTTTTCATAATCATCGCTCCTTGAATTTTGGAAACCCCCTAATCATGCCCTAATTATTATCATAATTTTTTTTCTTATTACTACTATTGCTTAAAAAAAATGTGAAAATAAATTATGGGTTTTATTATATATAAGAAAAAATATAATAATAATTATTATTATTATTTTTAATAGGGTGCAGAAAGAAGAATGGAAACTGAACCTCAGAGTTTGTAGGAGATGCCCAGTTCTTTGTCGGTTGTTCAACTCCGCCCACATGATCTTCATTCGATCCTATTTTTTTTTGTTTTTATTTTGATTTTCGAAAAATGAAAAAGAACCCTTTAATCGTGAATTCGAAACAAATCGTGGGCAGATTTCGGATTTCGATTTCGAATTTCGGGAATCTGACCTGTAATTTGTTGTTGTTCTCCTTTTTCCGGCGAATGTTGGTCCATCTGCCGGCGGCGCTTCAATCGTTCCCTGGCCTTATGATTCTGAAACCAGTAGAACACGTTCTTCCCCTCTATCTTCCCGAACCGGCGGAGCTCCGCCGTGATCTGCTGGATTTGGTCGGCGGAGGGCGTCCGAGTTCCACGGCGGTACAATTCCTCTAGGGTTTGAAGCTGCTCCGGCGTCGGATTCCACCGCGAACTCACCACCACCTGCTGAGAGTTCACCAGCTCCCTCGCCTTACCATTCTGCTCCACAATCGCCGCCCCCAAACGGGGAAGAAAATCGCAGCCGTGGTTCGACGGCCGCGGCATGAGCGGCCGGAGGCGGCGACCCGCCAACGAATCCTTCCCGCCGTCAAAACCCATAGTCATCCACATCCTCAAAATATCCAAAAAACAAAATACAATCCTGCCGCCTATATATGAAACTACGAAAGCGTTAATTTAATGTCGTTATCTATTTAATTTATTATTATTATTATTTTTTTCTTTGCAAGAAGAAAGAGATGTAACAATGGAGACAAACAGAAGAAAGGGAAATAATAAAAGAATGGGAGATTGTGAACGAAGAGGGGGGTTGAAAAATGAAAGGGGAAAAAAAATAAAATAAATAAATTTAAACGTTGACTTCAGCCAATAAATAAATAAAATAATAAATATTTATTTATTTATTTATTTATTCACGATTTATCATCATCACGATGATGATCATCATATCCAGTAAATCAAATACTGCAGTGTCAGTCACAAATCACACTTCCAGATTATTTATTTATTTTTTGGGAAATAAAAATATTAAAATATTATGAAATGAAATAACAAAAGATTAAATCAATGATTTTTTCTACAAGGCTGGATCGTTGTATTATGAGAAACCCTAAACATAAAATAAAGTGACTACGTATTTATTTATTTATTTTATTTTATTTTTTTATAAATTATGAGAAAGGGACGTGACGATGATGAGAGATATCATAAGGGGCTCATCACGTCCGTCCGTTTCTCATTTACTGCTTTCTCGTCCCTTTTTATTATTATTTTTTTTTTTCACCGAAATAATAATGAGTGAAATAATATATTTTATTTCGAGAAATAAAAAATAAATCTATTTATAGGAAAAAATGGTGGTGAAAATAATAAAATATTTTTTGGTTCACTGTCAATAATTGTCTGGTGTTGTAATATTCCCAAGGAAAACGCATGCATCATCATTTTCCAATTTGTCTTACTCTTTGTATACCTCCCATACCATGTCTATGTGTCCAAATTCACTTATATATAAATACATATATATATATATATATATGCATATAGACTATAGGGAAAAAAAATAAAGGCAGGCAATAAAACAGTAGGGTTTTGGAGATATTTTGATAACGGTATATATTAAATAGTATGTTGTCACGCGATTATAAATGATTGAATTTGAGTTAAATACATTTTTTTCGTCCCTCGAGTTTTACAAATTTCAAATATTGGTCTCTCAAGTTTGTAAAAAGACAGATTCAGTCTCTTGATTTTGATTTAAGTGTCAATTTTAGTTCATATTGTAAAATTTTAGTCATTATAATTGACTATTTAACGCGTAATCGACATTCACGATCACTTGAATTGGTCTCTCGATTAAGTCAAATTTCATTTTTACATGCTTAATAAATGAAATTAGACTTTAAAAAATGTTGAATTACGGATAAAATAGTCAATTAATGATTAAAATTTTGCAATAGGGACTAAAATTGACATTAAATCAAAATTTAAGGGACAAAATCTGTCTTTTTTTCAAACTCGAGGAACCAATATTTGAAATTTGTAAAACTTGATGGATCATAAATGTCATTTTCCCGATTGAATTTACTATACGTGGTGGGAAAAAAAAGTTATTTTTGTAATTCAAGTTTAAAAAAACTATATATATAATTTTCGGTACTTCAATTTCGATTTATGGTTCATTTTTCTCCATATTATAAATTTTTTTTAACCATAAATTGACTATTTCATCGGTAAACATCATTCACGATCACTTGCATTAGTATTTGAATCAAGTCAAAATTCATTTTTACATGTTTAAAAAAATGATATTCAACTTTTAAAAAAATATTTATTTACGGATAAAACAGTCAATTGTGATTGAAATTTTGTAATATGAGCTTATTGATACGGGCATATTCACGTTGTATTCGTAAGAAAATAATCATTAATAGTTTGCATGAAATAAATTATGATTTAATTTGTAATAATATAATAAAAAATAAATAAAATAATATGTTTCGAATTTAGTGTCGGTGCGTCGTATTCACGCACGCTGTCATAATTTAGTTGCAGCATGGGACTTAACTAATGGCGTTTTATTTTTTTGTTGTAGGGGCGCGGGCCCCACACCCAGCCCCCACCAAGTTGTAAACAGTAAAAGCAAAAGGCTTTTTTTTTATTAAATACAAAATTATTTTAACCCAACGAACAAAATAAATCTGCTTTGATAAATAAATTCTAAAAAAACGTTCATGAAATAAATAAATTTTATTTATATATGTGTAAATTTGTGCACGTGCAAAAAAATTCATAATTTACTAATTGTAACATAATTATAAAACTCCCAATGGCCCAATAACAGGCCCAATGTAACATTTAGGCCTAAAACATTCGGGCCTAGCCGTAAATTACTAAAAGGGTTAAATAATAAAAATTAGTGTCTTAAATACGCATTAAATACTCAATCATTTATCAACACATACAATTAAAGTAATGATATGTTTTTAATTTTTCAGCATCGTAATGATCGAGGAATAGAAAATTCCGGAAAGAAAAAAATTTAATTAAGAAACTGTCGGGTAATGGCCGACCCGACAGAGAATAATGGGGTGCAGAATCTTCCATGCAATTTATTATTATTATTATTATTATTATTATTATTAATATATATTTTTATTCTCCTAATTTATTTCAATGTCAATTTTATTCCTAATTACAATATTTTAATCATTAATTAATTTTTTTATCCGTAATTAAATATATTTGAAAGTCGAATTTTATTTATTAAACATGTAAAAATGAAATTTAACTTGATTGACACACCAATTCAAGTTATCGCGAATTTTGATTATTGACTGAAATTCTGCAATAATAATTAAAATTGATATTAAATAAAAATTAAATGAATAAATCTTTATTTTTCAAATTTAAGAGATCAAAAATGTATTTATCCTTTATTATTAATATTCTTTCCCATCACGAACACACGCTTTTTTTTTTCCAGTTAATTTTGAAATATAAAAAATAATTTCATAAACATCGAAAATATAACGGGGCTACATTTAATTGAATATATATATATTAAAAAAATCTCATTCATATGCCTAACAAAATGTAGTACACGAGTGTTATTGGCAACGCGATCAACATTCCGAATATCACCCTGAAAAATAAGTAAATAAATTCAAATTTTAAATATATAAAAAAATAATAATAATAATAATAAATGTACGGATGAATGTTTATGCTTACGCAGTGCTGAGAATATCGGGATGCATGTTATATTCCTTGGCGAAAACGAAGGGCACGATCCCCTGCGGCAGGGCCGACTACGATAAAAAAATAATAATAAATAAATAAAATTCATTTTTTATCGTAAATCATAAATTCTAAACTTTGAATTTTTTTTTAATAAATACAGACCTGAACGATGGCGACGCGGAGGAGTACGCCGCGTAGGCCGACGGCGAAAGATGCGACGGCCGTCACGGCGGGCCCCGCGAGGAACCTGACGGCCATGGCGGAGGCGGCGACGGTTTTCCCGCATGATACGATCTTGGGTTGTAGAGCCATGAATAGTCCTGAATTGCGATAATTAGTCGATTTGGCGACGAAATCGAACTTGTAAATACGGATTTTAACGTTTATAGGACTTAGGATTATTGCCTAGACTGAACATGGCCATTCCGAGTCCCGCATCGGATAGGATTGCGATCGACTTTGCTATTATAGCCGGCATCTCCACATGAAATCTGATACACAGATACGAAAATGGGTAATTAATTATTTTTTATAATATATATATATATAGGCTTTATCACAATTTTAGTTTCCAATATTTTCGATTTTTATAAAAAAATATACTTTTTATTTAATAATTACAATTTATATATTTTTTGTTTAAAAAATTGATAATTTATATTCATTCCGTTTGATGACATCATCAATTTGAGATACATTTTGTTTAAAAAATAAAACATGAATGACATAAATTGCAAATCGAAACATGAGTGATATATTTTAGTTTTTCTGTTATTAATTGTCGAATTTTGAAACAAATGGATATAAATTGTAATTACGAAATAATAAAAAAAAGATATTTTTTTGTGAAAATAAAAAATATTGGGGATCTAAATTTTTAAAAATTATATATATGAAAAAATAAGTTGTACGGACGGAGTATGAAGTTTTAGATACCTGAAAGAGACAAGAGACCATGTGAGGCCAATGAAGCTGGAATAGGTGTTGGGATTCCTGATGAGTTTCCTCCACACCATCATCAAAATAAGCCTCGTCATCACGCTTGCCGGCGGCATGGATTTCCGGCCGTTTTTATCTTCTTCTCCGGCGGTCTCCGCCGAACGAATCTCGTCACCTCCTCCGCCGCCGCCGCCGCTTCTCTGATCTGCAAACCGCAATTCGAATGATTATAATGAGACGGTGGGTGGGGTGGGTGTTGGGTGAGAATGTGATGATGATTAGTAATGGAATGAATGCCTTTAGCGGAAGAGATGTCATCGGTTCTGCCTTCCTTGGCGCCGCCGGCGAAGACGTCGGAAATGGGGGAGGCGCTGGAGCTCCATACGAACATGTGGAGGTCTTGTCCGTTGTCGCGTTTTCTCATGGGGGAGACGGAGGAGAATCTTGCCTTGCCGGCGTTCCCAGTTTCTTCGTCGCGGTTCCTTCCTCCTCCGCCGCCGGAGTAAATATCGGCGTTGTTGAAACTGGATTCCCTGGGCGTCGGATTCCTCGACGACTGAACGGAGTAAATCTCGGCGTTGGTGAGATTCGAAGCCCGCGGCGTCGTCGACGAGAACCCGATCGATTTCCGGGAAAAAACTTCCGGCCTCGACGCGCTCGACCGCCGGACGATCACGCGCAGCCTCCCGTCTTCCCCGACCTCCGCCGCCGTCTCCAGCCCCTGCCGCCCGTCCAGCGACACCACGTCGGAGTCCACCCGTATGTCCGCAATTCCGGCCGCCGTATCCGGAAACTGCTCCGCGATGAGCGCCCTCGCCGCCCTGAATTCAAACATGAACAGCAACAGCGTGTACCAAACGATGCTCTGCAACACCACAATCTGAACCATCAGCCCGCCGGAGAACTCTCCGTACATCCCCCTCAGCAGCGGAATCCCCATCACCAGCGTGTTGGGCAGCGTCGCCAGAGAAAACACCGTAATCGCCCAATCGATCGAACCGTTCCTACCCAAATTGGCCCATAAGCAGAGCGCCCCGAGGACGATCACCTTCTGCAGAGTGTCGGCGGCGACGAATCGGAAATTCATGGCGTAGGGATCGTTGACGGCGATGAAATGGAAGGAGAGGAGTGGGACGGCGAAGAGTGCGACGAAGCGGTTGATGCCGGAGCACTGATCGGGAGTGAAGATCTTCCACCATTTCACGGAGCCGTAGGCCAGAACCATGGCCACGTACAGAGGGACCACCGCCGTCATGACGTGGTAGAAATCCGCCGGAGATATCATTTTTTTTTTTCTTCGTTTTCCGGCGAGCCCAGATGAGGGTTTTAGTAGTGGGAGTGGAATCGTGAAAGAAAAAAGTGATGTCTTGTTTTTGGAAAACAGAAATAGATTTTTTTTTTTTCCATTGCCGTTGGGCTTCACAAACTTCTTGGATTTCGCACCGTCAAAAAAAAAAAAACCCTATCCCACCTTTTTGAACGTTTTCAAGAATCGCCCTTTCCCAAATTTTTTCGATTTTTAGATACAATTTTACATTAAATTTTAGGGGTGTATTGCAAAATCTACCCTTTATCTTTCAAAATTTTGCAAAAAATGTCCCTTTTCTTTCATAATTGCAATTTATGCC
>KE527388.1:0-14967 GCA_000441915.1 Genlisea aurea | reverse complement strand
ATATATACATATATATTTTGTATATTAGAAGAGAAATAGCGATAATTAATAATTAATTAATGACTAGTTAGTTATTGAACAAAATTAACATTTAATAAAGATAACGACGATTTTTCTTTTTTATTGTGTATCACAGTTGTGGTGTCGTCCACGAAACTTAATATATAATACAAACACTTTATGATCATTACTGAAAAACAGATCGAAATTAAAGCATACATATTTGTACTGATATTTTTTATTGAGTCGGATGCGAGGATGTGATTTGTCGAAGACTTTTTAATTAATAATAGATATTTATAGGCAATTAAGCAATTTAATAATAATATTATTATTATTTTCTAAATTTGATGGTCAATCAAGTTTACTATTTTGGCAATTAAAATGATACCAAATATATGTATATGATATAAATTATTCTATAATTTAATATTGTTTCATGGTGTAAATAGTATAAGATAAGAAGACATTATAAATTTATCATTTCTTAAATTTTGCAAAACATTATTAAAGGGACATATAATGTAATTTTAGAAAGTATTAAATACTAAAAAAATAAAAATAAAATAAAAGTAGGGACGAACAAAAAAATTGATGTGTGACCAATTATTATGGAAGTGGGGACTAATTTCAAATTTTAAAATATGGACACATGCAGAAACAATTTTATTTATTTTATTTTTTCTTGAGATACACAGACATGGAGGAGATGAGGGATGCTCTCATCTAATTTAAGTGGAGTCTCTTCGTAACCCTTACCTTAAAGCCATGTTTCATGTAGAGAATGACCGAAACATTAGGACTGACGTCATGTCCCTCCACCAACTCAACCCGATAGTTATAAATAACGGCGGCGGCGACGGCTTTCAACTGAGTGAAGGCCACTTCTTTGCCGATGCAAGTCCTGGGCCCTGCGTTGAACGCCATGAACTTATAAGACGGCTCGTAGTTGACTTTCCCACGTCCGTTTATCCATCTCTCCGGCCTGAACTCCTTGCAATCCTCGCCCCAGATGTAGGCCATCCTCGCCATGGCGTAGAGGGAGAAGAGCACCTTCATTTTCGGGTGGACGTAGTGGCCGCTGGGAAGGACGGCCGGCGCCGCCGGAGATTTGTGTTGGAAAGGGACCGGCGGGTACAGCCGGAGCGACTCGCACAGCGCGCAGTGGAGATAGACCAGGTTGTGTAATTCTTCCGGCTTGAATAACCGGCACGCGGCGGCGGGGGAGCCGGCCGGGGGATTCGGCAAGGAGGCCAGTTCGGTTAGGATTTTGGATTCAACGTCCGGGTGGGATGAGACGAGCCATATGAACCACGTCAGGGCGGAGCTCGTCGTGTCTCTGCCGGCGATCATGAGGTTGAGGACCGTGTCTCGGAGGAATTTGTCGGTGACGTCGGATTCGCTGATGTACGACGTCAACAGATCGTCGGAGTTTTTTCGGGTCGGGTCGGAGAGTTCGGATTTTTTCATGGCGATGTAGTCGCCGATGACCCGGTCGAGTACTCCGTGCGCGCGTTTGAGCCTCTGCTCGTAGCCGATGCGGAGGAATCGCCCGATTTTCCAGAGGGTTTCCGGCAGGATGTGGCGGATGAATATGGCTTCCTCCGCCGTGTCCATGGCGGCTGAGAACGGAACGTCGGGTAGATCGACGGAGAGGCACCCCGGATCGTACCCGGTGATCAACATACACGTGGTGTCGAAAGTGAACCTCTGGAACACGTCCTGCAAATCCAACGCCCCACCATTCCCCGCCGCGCGTTCGAGGATCGGAATCAGCCCCTTCTCCAGCTTCCCGGCGTTTGTCTCGACGAGGAACCGCCGGAACCTCTCGTGCGCGATGAGCGCCCGCGCCTGCTTCCGCTGAACCCTCCACGCCTCCCCGTCGGAGTTGAAGATTCCGTCGCCGAGGACGTCGAATATCTTCTTGAACTCCGTCCCCTTGGGGAAGTTGTTGAAATTCTGGCTCATGATGAAGTGCACGTTCTCCGGATCAACGGTGGCCAATATGTCGAGGTTGACGAACCACGGCCCCTTCAGCAGAAACGTTCCCCCGAACAGCTCCAGAACCTCGACGCAGGCGTCGTGGATGCGGTTGAGCTTCTGGTAGAGGATCGGAAACATGCCCACGAACGGCATGTTCCGCCAGTCGAAATCCCTCTTCGCGATACGCCACAGCAAGAAGCCGATCACGAAAAATATTAAGATTTCCGCCCACATATCCACGAACTTTCTCTCTCTTTCTGCGGGGCTGTGTTTTTGGGTTCGTTATGGTATGTTCTTTTTTTGTTTCAACGTTGGGTTTGGGAGGGGAATAGGGTAGGCCATATATAGGAAATCAAATGGGTTCAATAAAGGTTGTTAATATTGAATATTGGTGTGATTGAAACAAGCGTGTATTTTTCAGGATCAACGATAGATATATTGCAATTTGCAGAATGGTCACTGTACCGTTTTATAGTAATTAATGCGCTGTCTTTATTTTTAATTTATACCCTAATCATAAATTAATTATAAGTTTGACCCATGCAATAAAAATTGAGCACATTATTGAGTGACGTGTCTGGAACATGCCTGCATTTGATGAGAGTCCTTTTTTTTGATAGGGGAATGATAGCGCTTAATCCATCGTATTTTTTCAAATTTTAAATATTAATACCTCAAATTTGAAAAAATACATATTTAGTCATTTAATTTTAATTTAATGTCAAATTTAGTCCATATTGTAAAATTTTAGTTATTAATTGACTATTCCATCCGTAATCAACATTCACGATCACTTGAATTAGTCTCTCAATCAAGTCAAATTTCATTTTTACATGTTTAAGAAATGAAACTCAACTTTCAAAGATAAACGTTTAATTGCGGATAAAATAGTCAATTAATGATTAAAATTTTGCAATATGGATTAAAATTGACATTAAATCAAAATTAAGAGACTGAATCTGTTTTTTTTTTAAAAAATTGAGGAACCGATATTTAAAATTTAGAAAACTCGAAGGACAAAAAATGTATATTTTTTTTTTTTTTTCACGGGAAAGATACTTATTTTACCCTAAAAAAAAAAAATTTGTTTTTTAAAAATATGATAATAATTGGATATACTTCAATATTATTTTATTTGAATATGCGAGATATCGATATTATACTGCAATCGGATAACGCACGGCCATTTTATAAAATTGAAAACTTGGCATTCTTTACAAATGCATAATTTCGAAACATGAAAGTTGTCAAGAAAGCAATTAGACATCATCAAAAATAATATTTTATTTTTTCAATGAAATAATCAAATAATTTTTTTGTCGCAGCAACTAATTCGATGATGCTACAAGCCTACAGCCACGCAAAATGTGTCCAATTTATAGTACTATTTTATTGGAATTCGTTATTTTTAAAACAGTTGGTTCATGTATGTGACAGTTCCATCATTATTTTATTTTTGTTAAAAAAAAAAACAACATATTGTTATTATTTTATTATTGTCTTTTTTTAGAAAATTAATGACTAATAATTAAACCATTATCTGTTCAATTATGGATAGACGTCGGCTGGGCGTTCACACATGCATAGTTTGACAATAATGCTCAATGTCATTTTGTAAAGTCAAATGAGAGTTTATAAGTCACTTAAGTGATAGTTGATGGGTAAATGACAATTTATGCCTCATATCTTTCCAAATTTTACAAAAAAAATATCCCTCATATTTTAAAAATTAGCAATTTATACCCAACGCCGTTAACTAACGGAAAAATTAACGTTTTTTGTTGCAATTTATACCCCTTATATTTCATTTTTTGATAAAATATACCCAAATTGATGACATCATCAAACGGATAATGACGTCATCAAACGAAATCGGGTATATTTTGCCACAAAATGAAACACAAAGGGTATAAATTACAATTATGAAAGAAGAGATGTATTTTTTTTTACAAAAATCGAAAAGAAATGAGGTATAAAATGCAATAAACCCTTATATTTAATATGTGTATATAATATAGTGTGAAGTGAAATAAAGAAGTTACAAAGACAGGTGAAGAGCAAATTGGCGTGGGACTTTCGTCCACACGTAGAGAACGATGATGACCAGAAAAAAAAAAAAGGGTAACGTGGGGGGGCAATAAAGAGTTTGGTCTATTGCATGGAAAACTAGCAACGCTTTTTCAACATGCAAAGCCTCATTTTTTTACATTACTATGGGCCAATGTGTGTGGCTGTTAATCTGTTATGTTATACGTAACTAAATGGGAATGAATATAAATTATTAATTTTTGATTGAGATATAAATTATTAAATTGTAATTATAAAAATAATATGAATATATATATATATTTTTTATAACAATCGAAAATAATAAGATATAAAATGAGATTTTAACAATTTATATATCTAATGTTTTTAATTTTTATGAAAAATATCCCTCTTATTTCATAATTATAATTTATATTCCTTTTGTTTCGAAAATCGACAATTTATGTCCAACGCCGTTAACTAACGGAAAAACTAACGTTTGGCGTTGCAATTTATGTCCATTATATTTCATTTTTTGAACAAAATATATCCCGAATTGACGACGTCATCAAATGGAAGATGACGCCATCTGACGGAATGGACATAAATTGTCAAGTTTTGAAACAAAAGGGATATAAATTGTAATTATGAAAGAATATGGATATTTTTTTTGTAAAAATTGGAAACATTATGGACGGAAATTGTTATAAACCCGATATAAAATGTTATAAACCTTATTCTCAACCATCAAAATACTCATCTTCTTTCATAATACACTCTTTCTTGGCATTTTATATTCTCTTTCTTTTCGATTTGTGCAAAAAATGCGCCTCTTCTTTCATAATTGCAAATTATAACCCTTTTGTTTCAAAAATTAGTAATTTATACCCAATACTGTTACAATTTATACCAATTACGCTTCATTTTTTGGCGAAATATACCCAAATTGATAACGTCATCAAACAGAATTGAATATATTTTACCACAAAATGAAACATAAGGAGCATAAATTGCAATTATGGAAGAATATAGATATTTTTTTGCAAAAATCGGAAAAAAAAAAGTATAAAATAAAATAAACCCAAATTTTTAATGTGCAATAAAGGCAGTTAAAATATATACGAAATTTTTAAAATTTTAAATGATTTTTAAAAAGATTAATAATATCAGTTATTATTATAATCAGTATCTGAAATATCAGTTTAACTTAGAGCAGATCGATTAGGGTTTGGGAAGTTAGTGTAGTAACTGGGTTTCACATTTTGGTAGCCACCGAGGAGAAATTATGGCTGGAGTCATGTTAGGGATGCCAGGGGCATGGGCTGAGAGCAATTATGAAGAAGCTGATATCTATACTACGAAAATTGGAGGGATCCCTGTGCGTATCATCATGTTCGCTGATAAATTCTTTTTAAGAGTAGGAGCGTATTGTGATTCTGATTTACTTGTGAATTTTTCTTCAGGATTGGCCCTCTACAACTGTCAAGATGAATCTGGATGTGCTCAAATGCACTGCATGTGGAAGCAATCTCTGCCTAATTGCTCAGGTTTGATTCCGACTAGCGAAGCGTCTTTCTGGTCGTATTGATACTTTGTGATCGCCCTTATTTTTTTTGATGAGTTAGGTTTATGCTCCAATTTCAAGTAAATCTTCGGCGATAGATGAGAGAGTGATCTATGTTTTTGGATGCCTGGTTCCAGATTGTAAAAGCATTGTGTAAGGTTTTTTCTCTCTGGAATTTTCATTGATGCTGTCTATATGGCTGTTCTAGGGTTTAGTAATTTGAAAATCTTTTACGTATTATTGTGAAGCTCGATCTTCGATGTATTGATCTATGTTGGCTGATATATTAGCTGGAAAGCTCTTCGAGTTCAGAGGATCTTAACCGCTGAAACTGTGCAAGGTCAGTCGCATTCTGCTTCTGTATCGGATAGTAATCATTTGATGAATAGAGGGACATTCGAGAATAGTGAAACGGATGAACTTGGAGAGGCAAAAGACATGGATTTGAATGAATTGATGAGTGCTTTCACTGAGGCCGCAAGTATCTCCAGCAATGTACCGAAGAAGGAAAATTCTTCAAAGTCTCGCAAAATGCTTACACGTGATCGGCCAGCTAGATCTGTCGACTATGAAACTCCAGGTACATCTATAAAGAGGAATTTATGAACTTGAGGAACAATGCATCTTACATTCCATTGTCATGAAGAATTAAATCTCTTTTGCTTCATTGCAGTGTTGCCATGCTTTTACATATACTCTCGGGAGGAAAAATACGACAAAAGAAAAGTTGCTTCGGAAAATGCCAATTGCTCTTCACTCTCCCTTGCGGAGAGTTATGCCACTTTTGAAGATGAACCCGATGGAGAAACATACGCAGAAGAGGTCTATGAATATGATAAAGCATTACATGCAGATAGAACTTACCTCAAATTCAAGAAACGTATGGATGCTTACCCAGAGCAATGTATCAGGTAAAATGTCAACCCGAGGAATCGCCGTTCCTTCGAATGATGAATCTTTACGCATTTCTTTAAGGTACTGCTACGGAGGAGAGCCCCTGCTGCCTTCTGGAGAGACGGGCGGTGAACCCGGAAACTGCAAGCTATGCGGTGGAGGGAGACATTTCGAAATGCAACTCATGTCCCCACTTATATACTTCCTGCAAGAAACAGCCGACGATACCCTGCGGAAATCTTTAGAAGAAAAGATGGAATGGATAACACTTTTGATCTATACTTGTTCAAGCGTAAGTACTCTTTCGTTCATTGTCTTTCTAACTAAAACGTAAGTAAGCAATTCACATTCATTGTCTTTCACGTTGCTCTACAGAGTTGCAGTGGTTCATCTTCTTCAGATTGGGTAGTAGCTGAAGAGGCCATTCTCGTACAACATGAATGAATTTGACAGGACAGACAGAAATCACAGGTATTAACTTTAATCCCATTTCAACTGTTTTATTCAATGGACAGAATCAACCAACCGTTTGGGAATGCAACCCAGAGGGGTTTTTTATATACAAGATGATAGATAACGTCAATTCCACCTCTTAGCATTTTTCAACCCTTTTGATTTCTGCTTGGCTGCTTGAAATGCTTGTACCTTCTGTTTCTTCCTGGCTTCTTTCTCCGCCTAATCGATGCGTAAGATTCCGAATAAGTTGTTCTTTTGCTAATGGGTGTTGTTAACATATGCTTACCTTTGACATTTTGGATTTAGCTTTAGCTTTGGGAGACTTATCTTCGAGCTCGGCCTCCCTCTCGAGCTCCCTTTCTCTGGCATCGATGTTCTTTTCCAGGTAATACTGCAAAACGAGAATTGAATAATTATCGTACGCCGTCGTTGTAAGAATTTCTAGGAGTCATTACTTACTTCGTAATCTCCCGAATAGTCCTGTAGAACTCCATCGTTTATTTCCAGCACTCTGTTTACGATTTGTTTAATGAAGTATCTGTCGTGGGAAACTGTGATAACCGTTCCTTGGTACTCGTTTATAGCCTCCTGTGATCAGGGGAACGCATGGAAAGTAAGTAAGCCGGAGTCGCATTTCGAGTGGAAGCGGATACGATGTTGGACTGACCTCGAGCATCTCTTTCGTCGGGATGTCTAAATGATTCGTGGGCTCATCCAAAACGAGGAGCGTCGAAGGTTTCACCATGAACTTGCAAAACGCGAGGCGTGCCTGGCAAGAGCCGCAGTTTGAAAGCGAAAGTCATGAAGGCCGATGAGATAAAAAAAAACAGACCTTCTCGCCGCCGCTCAGGACGGAAACCTTCCTGTCGAGCATATCGGCCTTGAAGTTGTAGCGGCCGAGTAGGCCTTTTATGTCGTCGAGTCTCCAGTCTTCAGAAACTTCGGCTACGGTTTCTAGCACGGTTTTGTTCAGATCGAGTGCCTCGGCCTGAAGGAAAACGGATACAGGTAAAAATCGAAAAAAAAAAAATCATCGATCTGTGTTGTTGAATGTGATGTGGAACGGAACCTGATTCTGTTCAAAGTAGTTGGGCAATACGTTGTGTTCTCCTAATATGATTTCACCTTTTTCTGCCTTCTCCATGCCCATAATCAGCTTCAGAAATGTACTCTTCCCACATCCGTTGGGACCCAGAATCGCTATTTTTTCGCCCCTTTCGATTGTCAAGTTCACATTTTTAAAAAGAGTCTGCAGAAGAAACAGAAGAAAAAAACATTCAGAGAAAAAAAATTTTGTTTGTTTTTTGTTCTTGCACTACTTACCTTGTTCTCATAGCTGAAATTCAGGTTGTTAATGGCTGCGACGGATCTTCCGCTTCTCCCTCTTTCCGGAAATCTGATCTTCATTTGCTTCCTGATGAAGGGCTTCTCCAGTTGTTCTTCATCCCGAAGCTTTTCCAGTTTCTGCCATCGCCATCAAATTTATTTAAATCATCCAGCCAAACAACACATGTAGTCAGTCAGTTCATGTATAGATAGATATAGATAGCTCTTCTTCTCTAGGCTCACTTCTAACCTTTTCGGCAGTCGAAGCTCGACCCGAATTCGCTCCCGCGCTCAACCGGCTTATGAGATCCCTCGCCTGTTCGATCTCCCTCTGCTGCTTCTCCCACGCGGCGACTTGGGATTCGATCCACTCGGCTTTCGAGACGACGTAGTTGGAATAGTTTCCTCGGTAGGTCCGGGACACGCCCATATCGGTTTCGACTATCTTGGTGCAGAGTTGATCGAGGAATGCTCGATCATGTGATATGATCACCATGGGAACGTCTTGCTTCTGGAGATAGGTTTCGAGCCACTCGATGGTGTCGAGGTCGAGGTGATTCGTCGGCTCGTCGAGAAGTAACAGATCGGGATCCTGCAGAAGGATCTTGCCAAGTGACATCCTCATTTGCCATCCTCCACTGAAGGAGGCAACCAGCCGGTCCGAGTCTTCAATGGAGAAACCGAGCTCGGGGATCAACTTGCTGATTTTGGAATCGACTTCGTCTAAATCGACGGCCTGAGCCCTCCTCTGAAGGAGATCGAACTCGTCGAGAAGCCTCCCCATGAGCTCCAGATTGTCGACTGATTTCTCTATGGCTCTCTGTACTTTGTCCAGTCTCTCTTTCACCTCCATTTCCTCTCTGAAAGCGCTTAGGAATTCTTCTTTCACGGTTCTGGTTGAGAGGACTTCGAATTCTTGTGATAGGAATGCAACCTTCATGTTGTTCTTGGCTTTGATGACGTTCCCGGAATCGGGTTCTTCCAAACCGGCGATGATCCTCAGCTGGGTCGTCTTCCCTGCTCCGTTGACGCCGACTAATCCTACTTTTTCGCCTTTCTTCACTTCCCAGCTCACGCCCTTCAGCACGGTGACGCCCTTATAGCTCTTGCTCACGTTTTCTAACCTTACGCCGGAAGAAATGGCCGACGCTCCGCCGGAGTTTTTGGTCCCGCGCTTGTATCTCATCTCTGAATCCTTAAAATCACTGTCGGAGAAGAGGGATTCTATGTCCTCCTCTTCTTCTTCACCTTGAAGCGTGGCGGCGTAGGTCGATGTTTCGGCGGAAACTGCGAGTACTCTTTCGGCGACTCGATTAGGGTTTCTGAAGGAAGGAGTGTGGATTAGTGTAGCTCTGAGAGAGGATGGCGAAACCGTGAGTTTAGATAACGGCCGGTACAGCGGCCGGGGAACCACGGAGAAGGAGGAGGAAAGTTGAGCACTTCCGGCGAGAAAAGTAGAGCGCAGGTCCAAGAATTGGGTCTTCGAAGCCATTTCCATTGCTTTTCCCCTCCCCTATTGAAACCCAATTCGAAACTGAGAAAATCACGCTGAACAAAGACAAGCCCAAGGCACTATACTGGGGTTCAATCACTCGGAGAGAGAGATAAGCGGTGGTTATACACAAAGCTTAAACTTCCATAGCCTATGCCCTCGCCGTCTCCCTGATCATCGAAATTGTGGACAAAACAAAAACAGAATTTGAAGAAGATGAGGACACAATAGTCTTTTCCCACCCGGAAAAAATATCAATCTAATATTAATAAATCAGAAAAACTATTTATTAATCTCAATACTGTATGGCTAAAAAGATGTGCGGTCAAGATGTTCTCCCCAATAACATTCTGACACGTGTATTATTCGGGCTTATTATGGGCTTTAAAATTGGGCCGAGAGTGACCCATTTCTAAATCTCAATGTAGGTTTAACTAATCTGAAACATCACAGTCCGGCCGGGACCACGACGGCCTTAGATTTAAGGGTTCCGGTCCGGAATCGACCATTAGCATCGGGATGAGATCGAAGCTCCGGTCGCTGTGGGATCATCCGGCGGGGCCGAGGACTATCCACTTTTGGGCTCCTACCTTCAAATGGGGGCTTAGCATCGCCAACGTCTCCGACTTCAGGAAGCCGCCGGAGACGCTGTCGTATCCTCAGCAGGGGGTGATCGCCGTCACCGGTGTGATCTGGTCCCGCTACTGCTTCGTCATCACTCCTTGGAACCTGAACCTCTTCGGCGTAAACGCTGCAATGGCCTGCACCGGTCTCTATCAACTCGGACGGAAACTCAACTATGACTACTTTTCCGACAAGGCCCCTCCGCTGCCGACCACCGATCAAACTGCCTGAGTTTGAAAGGTTTATTATCGTTGTTGTGTGTAATCGATCAGTTTGGGGATCAATAATTTCAGGCTGTAAATGCTGCTTATTAGCTGTACCTATACAACGGT
This sequence comes from Genlisea aurea, assembly GCA_000441915.1. NCBI lineage: Eukaryota > Viridiplantae > Streptophyta > Magnoliopsida > Lamiales > Lentibulariaceae > Genlisea > Genlisea aurea. The sequence continues at coordinate 4,268 of KE527388.1, read as the reverse complement.
TACAATTGAGGCGGTTAAATTCCATCGCCGGTATCATCTGCTTCGTAGAACAAGCCGTCGACGATCTGATCGATGAGTGAGTCGATGATGCTGTTGCAGCTCAGAGTGAAGAATCTACCCACGCGCTTGCGATTGCTCGAAAACCAGGCGAATGTAGCGGCGCCGGCGACTGCTGCCGCACATACGCCGCCGGCTTCGGCTATTCCGCGCAGATCCATCTTCTTGAAAACGGAGCTTCCCGTCTCGATTTCCGTACTCACAGTCCAGGCAAACACGATCTGGAGAATACGATGGTAACGTTCTAGGGTTTTAGATTCAACCACAAATCGAATTTAATTCCAAGTAGATGTGAAAAATTCAGATTGATTCACCATGGCGAGGCGGCCTGTGATGATCTCGAAATCCTGACTCTTCCTCGAGCTCTCAATGTAATCGGATAGAGTCTCGAAGAAACGCGATACTTGGTAATTCTCATCAGTCTTTGCTTTGATTACTCCGCCGCGGTCTTCGCCGAAGGCCCTGAGGGTGCAAACCCTCGGCTGCAGCACAATCTTTCCCTTACTCAGGGATCCAACCGCCGGCGGCTCAGCCCTCTGTGCAGCCTCTTTCTCGGACTTTATCCGGAAAAGAGCGGCCCTCGTTGCCAGCGTCATAGTTCCAGATTCCGATCAACGTTTCCCGTCGGTTGAGATTCCTTGGACAACTTTCTCTGTTTCCGGAATGTTGATTGTGGTGGATGTGGGGTTTGCGTTTGTTTGGTGGTAACTGCAGCGAATTCTCGCGACGTGGCAGTCGATGATTGGTCATTCCTGCCGTCGAGACGTGGGTTGCCCTTTCATCGTAGGTGTTATTTTCAGGTTAAAGTCTTGTTTCCGGCGGCCGTGTCGGAAATGAAGCGTCGAAATTCAAAATAGGGTTATTTACCGGCCTTCAAATTCAAATTCAAATTAAAAAAAAAAAAAAAGTTTCTACTATTTTGACCTTACGAGTCAAAGGTGACGTTTTCTTGCAGGATAGCCGGAGGAGGAAAATTTGATTTGCCATGGACGATCGTCTCTGCCTCCATGGCCACCCAAACAGCCCTGGCTTTAGTGCTGCCCTGGGAATTCAAGTTAATGGAGATGAATCAAACGTGGGTAATCACGAGAAACGAAGACCCGCCGCAACAACCAGGAGAAAAAATAGAAAGAAGCGAACATCGATTTCGGACTCGGCATCATCTGCGTCTTCGAGTAAACCGCAGCAGGGTATCAAGATTTACAGAAATCAAACAAGAATTCGCGTAGGGTCGTCGCTAACGTCCAGGAGAAGCGTTGAGGCGAGCGATGTTGACGCCCTTGCCCTTCCTCTGGGAATGTCCATTGCTGCTGTCGTTTCTCAGGTTTCGAAAGACGTGATTTTTTTTTTTTTTCGGGGTGAAAAGGGCGTTTTATCGATCTGAAAAGGGTGAAACGGGCGTTGAATATGAAAATGTTAAGCTTCTTCTGGGAATCGATCTTTTCGTTTAAATACTTATCTGAATGAATTTGTTTTCAGGTTTCGGAGAGAAACTGTGGTGCTGGTGAAAAATTATCGGTGGATTATATGTCTGAGGTAGATTTGATTCTATTATTCCTAGATAACTTGGTAGATATGTTTTATATATCATTGGGGTATTTTAAAGTTCATTTTGAGGTGTGTTCTTCTCATGCAGATCTGCACATTGGCTGTGAGAGAATCTCTGCAAAACGTAAGCATTTGTCATGATCTTGCTTCTTTGCCGGCCTTCTGTTTTTCTCTGTTTATAAGTTATACCGTATCTGTCCGTTCCATATTTTTTTCGCTTTCTACTCCTGTCAAAATTTATCTCGTCTCTGCAACAGGTTTTTGGGAACAAATTTAGTAATTTCGTTACAAACTTCGAGAAATCATTTAGAAGTACACTGATGACTTTGAGATTAATCAGTGATTCGTCTCGAAATTCTGGAGGCTGCCTTCAAGCGGATGACCCGATTCCAGATATTGACAGTCTCGACAATGCTGTAGATGGTTTAGATTCTCTTACGGACAAAAACAGATCCGAACAGCAACAAAGAATCGAAGTTCCGGATGGGCAAGCAAGCTTACCTCTGTGTCCTCGACTAGTGGTTTCAGAATCATTGGGGGGCAGCATAGCTAGTGATACTGAAGAAATTCTAAACCGAAGTATGGATTCCGAGACGATAAATTTGAATAACCAACTCATCGTGCGTGATACAGAAGCTTCAAGCTCTTCTTCAATGCTTGTGGCTATGGAAAAATCGGTCCTTGCGCAAACTCGTTCTAATGACCTCAAGGCATTCGAGATCGGTCTTATGATGAAAAATCTGCAGCTTCAGGAAAGGAAGATGGCGTTGAGATCCGATTCGAATATTCTTGAGAGGTGTAAATTATCAATGGGATTCTCCAAGGCATCTTTCAAAGCTGAAAAGTTCAAAACGCAGATACAAGAAGCAAGACAAGTGGAACTACTGAGGAAATGCTTAGACTTTTTGGTTGCTGGTTTAATTATCATGTTACTCTCTCTTGCTTATGGAACTTATATTTATTCTTATCGAAGAATCGTTGAAGTAACTGAAGCATGCTCTCCTCACACGGTATGGATATGCACTACTTTCCCTTCAATTCTTGATCTTCTGAAGTGAAGTATCTATTATGGTGTAGGTAGTTATCAATCTTTATTTTTATTTTTATTTCTTTCAGGAATCCAAGTCCTGGTGGATGCCAAAAACAATGTCGGCTTTTAATTCAGGCCTTCAGTTGTTGAAATGCCAAATTCAAGCATTCAGCCGTTTGTTTTTCGGGGCCCTGATGATCGGAACCGTCGCTTTTCTACTCATTCAACGATCTGCTGCTTCACATCAGACCATGCCAGTTACGTTCACACTGTTGCTGCTGGGATTAGCTTGCGGTTATGCCGGAAAATTCTGTGTCGACACGTTGGGTGGAGGCGGCAATCGTTGGTTAATATATTGGGAGACTTTGTGCTTGCTGCATTTTTTCTCCAATGTATTTCACTCGACATTGTTGGTCATCCTCAACGGACCTGTAACAGTCGCAGAAAGACGTGATCACAGCCCCGTATTACTGCCTTATTGGGTCAGGAGGCTGGTGTTTTACGGCAGCCTTGTGATCCTTCCTCTGTTATGCGGGTTTATGCCGTTCGCCAGTCCTCGGGAATGGTATGATCATTTCTCGTCGGGTGCTTTTCAGTTTTTCTTCAGTTCAGGTGATGATTAATTACCTCATTGAAGAGTAGCAAGAAAGAGCTAAGTTTTTCAAAGCACTGTTGTTGTATCTACCCTGTGAGTTATTGATTTATTTTGTGATGGAGAACTGGATGTGAAAAAGAGAAAATCTTGTATGAGATTCTTCTGCCCCTGCAGCTTAGATTCTATCGACCGTAGAAATGAGGGGGCATACTGTACGGCTACGGCCTACGTGTCCCTTATTACACAGCCAGTTGAAAGAGGGATACCCCTACACGTGCTCAGTGGCAACCAATGGAATTCCAGCAATTGCAAAAACTAATCTTGCTCTTGCCGAGTCGACTCGACACATCTTTCTTCCACAGCCGCTCATTTCTCTGAGTGAATGTGGAGGAGTATTTCTCAATAATCAAATGAAAGCCATTCTGGGTCGCCCTTCTTCTCCCTGGGTATCTGTAGCAGCCTGTACTTTCTTCTCTCCCTAGGAGGGGATCCAGTAAAGGAACCCGGAGAATGGTGGCTGCCTTATCTTTTGGTGCTGGAACTTTGCCCGAAGTAATCTTTCTTTCTCCTCACATACCAAGAAAAGTGATCAAGCTTCATTTCCCTAAAGCCCAGAATATCGGCGGCCGAGGCTGTGGTGAGACTCTTGTGACTAAAATCAGGGCCGCCCAGAGCGGAAAAGCTGTGGTTCTCGATGAAAAAGATAAGGAGTTAGAGGCTAGATTGAACGGTAGTCTTAATGGGAACGGTGCTGCAGTTGACTACAACGTCAGCAATGGGTCTGTTGTAGATTACAGTAATGAGGTTTCGACGAAGTATGTGAATGGGAACGTGACTGGAAGTGTTCCTTCAGAGAGCGAAATGAAAATAGTGGTGAAAGAAGCTGTTATCAGCAGAAAGAGAACCATTGAGGACATTGGGCAGGAGGAAGCCTGGTTTAAAAGAAATGGCCAAGATCAAGTTGAGGTATGCATACTTATTACCATTCCACACTCTGTCCCGTATGCTGATAATGGTTTTTTTTTTTTTTTTTTTTTT
>KE527378.1:0-10588 GCA_000441915.1 Genlisea aurea | reverse complement strand
TGTGGCAAAATATACCTCTTATATTTCATTTTGTGGCAAAATATACTCAATTTCGTTTGATAACGTCATTATCTGTTTGATGACGTCATCAATTTGAATATATTTTATCAAAAAAATGAAACATAAATATATAAATTGCAATTATGAAATAAAATGTTTATTTTTTTCAAAATGCAAATTCCCTTATCATTTTCCCCCATTTGAACGAGCGGCGTCATTCTGCTAACTGCTTCTTGGGTTTTGGAATCCAATTTGATATTGTATGCAGCGATATGGCTATGCCGAGGTCGCGGTCGGGGCGGCCGACATCGTTTCATGATCCACGTATCTCGGAGCCTGAGAAGATTGAGGGGGCAGGCAGCTGGGACGCCCTCGAGTGGACCAAAGTTGATGTATGATGCAATCGCTTTTTAGGGATTTTTATTGGCAGTCTTTGATGATGCCCTGAGTTTTCGGTCTAGGGTTTTTTTTGAACGCATTGTTTCTTCTGTTTTGCACGAATTTTATGTTTTGATATTTTTCTTGCAGCCTGTATCGAAGTCTGCTCATCGGGAACTGCAGGAATTTCTGATTGAAGGCGAACGAATTGTAGTAGAGGTGACTATAAATTTTTATTGCCCGAGGAAATGTTTGATGAGGCGCTGATGAAACTTTTTATATCCCTGTCTTGAATTTTCACACCAAGAAATTTATGGCCATGTGAGCTGTTATTGTGTAGTCTTATATCTTGTTTCTCCTGATAGTGAGGAAGATTCTTTGCTATCAGAGTATGATATTCATACATTAGGCGTTGAATTGAAACTGTTGAAATTAGGATATGTTTCATTTATGTTCTCCGTCTTACCTTTACATGTTCCATGAAATTTTCTAATCTTTCTTTTATTTGTGTCCATATCTTATATGTAGAAACTCTTGGAACAACAGTGCCTTATATCCTGTTTTGTTCTTTTGAAATATAACCGTGCGATGCATTAACAATTACTGAGATTTGAAAATCATGTCTAGGGGTGTGGTGTTGTTCTTGTGAATACCGATGAAGCAGGAACGCTGTTTGTTACGAACTACCGCCTACTTTTCCTTGTAAGTGTTACTGTTGTGCATGGTTTATGTGTCATGGTTTACGATTTGTTCTTTGCCTTTTGTTCTAAGAAAAGCTGAATTGATTCATTTACACAAATACTGCAGAGTGATGGGTCAAGAAGCATCATTTCACTTGGGACCATACCTTTGGCCACTATTGAGAAATTCAGCAAAATTGTAAGTTATTTATGCTCAAAGGTTACTCGAATGTACTTAGTATCATGGATTTCTTATCTTCAAATTTCTCTTAATATTGTTATCACTATTAATTTATTTCTCTTGCATAAATTTTGAGTTTCTTTGGGTTACTATGTTAGTTGTCTAGTTAATTAAGGACAAGGAGAAGCTGTGGGCTGTGGCATTGGTTGTTTTTATGATTAGTCTGATTGCCATTGATGAATTTGTTCTATGAATTATTTGTTTAGCTTTTCTAGTTAGTCTGGTTGGTTATATGATTAGAGATTCTTTTTAAAGCCCGCAGCACCTTCAGTTCTTTCATTGTTTTAAAAGAACTGGCTGTTTTTTTTTCCATTTCGACAGTATATGTAGAGAGAAGAATAGTTAGTCATAAAGAAACAAAATAAGCAGTGAATGCTTGCGAAATTGGCCTGAATTTGGAATTATTGAGGATTATTCAGACACATTTAGATGTTTATGCTGTATTTTATTCGCCATAATTTACGTGCTTATTTACTGTTTGTCTTGATTTCTCAAAGGAAAGTTTTTGGAGTATGCTGCCAATGTAGTTTTGTTGTTAACTTTTTAAATGCCCATACTTTTTCTTGAAGGTTTGTAAAGTTTCAGCCCCGAGGCAGGCCGATAGGTTACCATCACTGCGATTGCTCCAAGTTATTGGTATTTATCGGAATCATTCCATAATTGTGTTGACGTATTTTGTGCAACAAACTTTTTTTTTTTTATTATATGTTTTTTACTGTGCCATGTATAGTTCTGGTTGAAAATGAGAATTATTTACTTGTTTTCAATGTCTATAAAATTAAAATTTGTTATCACATTATTATGAAATGAGTATGTATATGCATTTTCGATGTACTTCAACTAATTCCATTGCATTGATCACTGTGATATAATGTGATCTACAGGAAAAGATATGAGAATTATAGTCTATGGATTTCGGCCTCGAACGAAACAGGTAGTATTATAGGCTGGAAAATTCTTGTTACATGGATTGCAGTATTGCATCATTTTTTTTGGCAACTTATGAAATTCTTATTCTCTTAATTTTATTTTATTTTTTTATTTTTCCATTCGGAGTTATAAATTCAAATCTGAGTCATCATTTTTTTAATATAGCATTATAGCATCGTACTGTCATATTTTTCCTCTGTGTTTGCAATATTCTGAATCAGCCACAGAATGTGATGCTTTTTGTTGTGGTCCTTATTATTTGAGAAGTTTTCATTTGTTGGAACCTTGAGTAATGCTTTGATTATCTGAATGATATTTGATATAGGTGCCAAATTATATCACCGTTTTCAAATTTAAATAAATCTGGTGATTTTGCAGAGGCGTTCTGTGTATGATGCTTTAACAAGCCGAGCCAAACTGGCTATATTCTGGGATTTGTATGCGTTTGCCTCGAAGCCTTACGGATTCATTAGTAACACAAACCCTAAGGTGCGACTATTGAATGAGTACTTTCGGCTTCTTGGTCTAGAATCACATAATGCCTCCTACAGAAATGTGGAAGATGACTCATTTGCATTGTCTAATGAGCGGTGGAGAATAAGCAATGTGAACTCAGATTATGCATTATGCTCGACCTATCCATTTGCATTGCTTGTTCCCAAATCCATTAGGTATTACCTGCTTGCCTTCAAATTGTCTTTGACAGCTGCCACAGGATTTCAAATTAATGCTTAATGTTTCCGGAAATCATGTCCTTGCTTGGTTAATGTGGTCAGTGATTCAGAAATACAGCAGGCCTGCACGTTTCGTGCACGATCTAGATTACCAGTGATATCCTGGTGCCATCCAAGTAAATGCTTTTTTCACATTTATGTGTATAAACATTATCTTAGCAAACATAAATGTTTACTGTAGGGACAGGGGCTGTTCTGGCGCGATCGTCCCAGCCTATGGTTGGACTTGTGATGAATATGAGAAGGTAGGCTTTGAAATACTTAAACGATGTTTCATGGTTTGCGTAAAAATGATTTGTTTGGTTGCAGATTTTTTACGTCATTTGCCTGTTTTTGCAGCAATATAGATGAGAAACTAGTCGCTGCGCTCCAGACACAGCTTTCTGGAACCAAAGACGGGAGGAGGTGCGGTCTTCAATTTTTTATAGTAGAACTCATAATATGTAATCATGTCAAAGTCTAATCTTGTTTCTGAGACATTATTGCGTGTTAAAAAAAAATCTTCAAACAGAAAACTTTATATTGCTGATGCAAGGCCCATGAAAAATGCTTTAGCAAATGGAGCAATGGGTGGAGGATCGGAGTCGTCTTCTAATTATTCCAAATCTGAGGTATGTTGTTTTTTGATCATTAGCAATTATTCGTTGTTAGATGTTAGTGATATACTTCACCCTTCTTCTATTTGCTAAACCTCGTTTTCTCCAAGTTAACCTCTCTGTTTTTACACCTTATAAGGGTCATACAACCCAAGCTCCCTTCTAAGGGTCACCACTAGATCACCTCATTACCCTGAGTATGACTTGAATATGACGTAGCTTTTATGTAAACTGGCCCTGGACCTCACTGTTTCTGCAGAATATCAGCTATATAGAAGTAATCCTTAAAAAAATAACAATAATAATAATAAAAAAAACTGAAATATTATCTGAGTGGAGCTCAGCGATATTTGGTGAATCTTCCTCAGCTTTATTATATATGTATATGGCAAAACTGTTTATTTTGTGTCTTTTAATGCTTTTTAGATTGTATTCTTCGGGATTGATAACATACATACTATGAGAGAGAGCCTTGTCAAACTTAGAGATTATGTGGACACACATGGCAATAATTCTTCTGATGGCAAGTCTTCATTTCTGGTATGGATTTTCTGTGTTGAGTGTCTTCTTTTGACTGATGCAATAACAATTTGCTGCCTTTTCATCTGCTGATGTTCTGTACTTGTCATAATAATATAAGCAACTTTAGCTTTTTATTGTTGAAACCCTCCACATTTGCTCCACATATGTTTCTAACACTTCTGCTTGTTTATTATTTAGTTTGTCTCTTTTTTTTTCTTGTTTAAAAATAAATGGTCTTATGTATCACAATTTAGCTTGTGTATTTGCCTTACAACTGAACAAGGAGCTCAAGTAACTATTTTGTTTGAAAAACTTTCAGGGCATTAATTAACACAAATTCTGATGCTTTAGCTATTTAGCTTCTCTGTTCACTATTTTTTATTGTCTATTCTAGCTGTTATCTCCTTTTGCTTCTGTACTGAATGGGATCTGTTATGTTTCATATTTTATATTATTATATGTTATCTTCTCTAGTGAAAGCTGCTTTGAAGTCGGATATCTGAAGCTTAAGCAATATCTGATTACATTTTCTGTAAATATTTACACCCTTATTCTCCAGAGGCCCGGTGAGCGGACATGGACGGGAGGTAATTTGAGCAGTATGTCCGCCTCAGTTGCGACACTTGGGGACAGTGGTTGGCTAATGCATATTCAAAATATTTTGGCTGGTTCAGCTTGGATCGCTGCTCGTATTGCTTTGGAATCATGTACAGTGCTTGTTCATTGTAGGTAATATATGCATTAAATATTTTTTGTTCAACGGGGAAAGCCAGTTTATATCAACAGTTAGTTGCTACTAGTAGTTGATGTCAAATTATATCGTACAAAATCTGCTAATTGTTATTTTTGTTTATGCATTATGCAGTATCTTTTTAATTATTGCTATGTGATTCCCTAAACCCTAAACCCTAAATCAAATATATTTACTAGAGAAATATATTTGAAGCTTTTCTTTTGAGTGTTGCTATTTCGTGCTATGTGTTAGTTTCTCATATTTCTCAAAGTAGTCAAACCTGGACATGGTTTTTTCTGTTAGAGTTTTACCTAGACTAAATAAAGGGCTGTGAATTTGTTAATGGAACACCTGCAACATATCAAAGATCGATATACATATAACAATCATAACCTTAATCCACTATGATTTTATTTGCTGCGTAAATTAGGAATGAGACCATGCTATCAATATCTTAGCTGTTTGTTAAATCGGGCGGGCATTTTTTAATCAGTCTTCATTTTAATAGCTTTTTAAAAGTAGTTTTTTTCTGGATTCGTCGAGCGGGTTTTTTTGCACTCGCAGTTTTTTTACATTAAGTGCCTGTTTCTCCCTGTGTTTTTAAATTATTGATTATCTGCATATTGAAACCTTTTCACGCTGTATATTTCAGAATAATGTATCTGATAGCAGTTACTACCTTCTGCTTGTTTATTTATTGATTTTTACAATTTCTTCTTGTAGTGATGGATGGGATAGAACAACTCAACTAGTGTCCCTTGCAAGTCTATTGCTTGATCCTTATTACCGGACAATAAAAGGTTTCCAGGTAACCAAAATGTCTACTGGTTTTCATTTCTTTCTATTTGGGTTATGAATAACAAATTTCATATTTTATTGAAAAACAATATATTTTGTTACAAATTATATATCATGGGAGTGACTGCCAACGCCAGATATAGTTTTTTCATAATGGAGTTCAACATATCATGATATTTTTTCACCTTCATAACCCACGTTAGCTCTTGTCTTTATCAGCTGAGCTAATCTGCAATTTTTACTTGCTCTTCTTTGGAAATCACTCCATTCCTGTACAACCTTAATTTCCGCACCTGACTTGATTTCATTACCGCAGTTTTACAGGGACAGTTAAGTGTAAATTGCTTGGTCTATGTGTGCTTGAGAAAATACTTGTTTAGAGACTATTATTTGGGAATCGAGTTGCTTTGGTTCAGTATCATGTCTTATTCTTCTTCTGCCAGATGTTTCCCTCAGATTTTGATGGCTTTAATGTCAATAGCCGCTCTAAATTTTAAACTGGTTGCTTTCATTTTCTTAATTCAGGCACTCATAGAAAAAGATTGGCTTGCATTTGGCCATCCCTTCTCGGACCGTTTAGGAATACCTACTGTGTCTGGAATTGACAGCCGTCCCAGTGAAGTACATCGACAGTCATCTCAACCAAGTTTTCCTTCATCACCGGCCCGCCAGTCTTCTAGCCCACAAACATCTCAACCTACTTCACATGCACAAAGTAATTACTCACCCATTTTTTTGCAGGTATGAAATCCCAGGTGCAAAATGCTATTTATAGTTTCTTCTTTAGTTGTTGAGTTATAAGTCATATTCCGCATCTGCTTTTATTTTCTGAGTCAGATCTTATGGAATGCATAGTCTTGTTGCTTGTTTTTGTCCATGAATGTTGGGCCCAGATCTTAGACTTTCAAATGGCATTTGTTGTGCCCAATTTGCATATAAGTGAAGCGCATGCAATAGCAAGCATGAAATTAAGGACTTTTTCATGTGTATCAGTTATAACTATTATGTGTTTCGTGTCGCGCATTCCATTGAATTTCAGTATCGAGATATCAATATATTTCTGTAGTTTTTTTTTTTTTTTTATGTGGCTGACAACTGTCATGTCAATCGGATGAGTTATTTTTGCAGTGGTTAGATTGTGTAGCACAAATTTTGCGTATCTATCCTTTCGCCTTTGAGTTCTCCTCGGTATGTACCTTAATAGTTGGAAGAAAGCTAATTTTTTTTTGAGAGCCCAGCTGCTTGATTACTATAAGTTTGGGTTTGCAGGTTTTTCTCGTAGATTTACTAGATTGCGTGCTCTCCTGTCGCTTTGGTAACTTTTTCTGCAACAGGTATGATACACTTCCTTGCACGTAATATTATCTCTATCTTACCGCATGCAATAGCATCCCGCTTGATGCTGTATTGTCAAAATTTAGCTGCTATTTTCATTCTATGATTTGTGTTCTTTTAACAATGCACATATTGGTCTTAGCGGGGTCGCTGTCATTAAAACTTATATGTGGGCAGCTTGTCAGCCATTTGTTTTTTGTTCAGAGGAACAAAAACTCTAAACGAGACATAGGGTTTTTTTTTTTTCGGCATGTTCCGAGGTCGATTCAATTCCGTAGAATTTTAGAGTGATATATTTGTATGATTTTATGATCTAGAATCTAAAATTTTATAAAACAAGCCTATAATAGGCCTGCCTGAAAGGCCAATCTGCTCTTGCTTTCTGTTATTTGATAATTAATTACAGTATAGGGTGTGCCCTCAGCTTGTAATTATGATTGAAGTGATTCTTTTAAAATGGTTTTTCAACTCATTTGTTCCCATGAACAGTGAGCTAATTGTTATCTAGGTTTCCATTAAGTCCTGACGGGCTACGCTTTATGTAATTGCTATATTAAGTTATGATGGCTGTATAGGCAGATTAAAGGACTACAACTTATTACATACTGCTAAAAATGGTATGTATTTTTTTTGCTTTCTTTTCTAATGTATGCTCATTTAATGTCTGTTATGTCTCAGTGAGAAGGAGAGAGTGCAAGCCGGTGTTTATGACTGTTGTGGATGTTTGTGGACGTATTTGAGTGACTTGCGAGACTCGGATGGAAAGTCTCATGTGCATTATAACCACTTGTACGATCCGTCAAGACTTCAGGGCCCCTTGCTTCCGCCCCCTGCCGTTTTAGCGCCTACGCTTTGGCCTCAGTTTCACCTTCGATGGTCCTGCCCGTCCGAAGCTCAAGCCGGGGAGACTGAACTGCACCTTAGGAATATGGCCAAAAAGCTTTCGCAATTACAGAAGGTGCGCGTCCCGTCCTTTCTTTATCAACCTCTTGTGTGCTTATATGTTTTTTCGCTCTTAGCTTTTTGCTTACCTGAAAAAAACTGCGCCTCTTTTCTGTCTTCATTTGCTTGAGACTGCTGTGGATTTATTTCTTAAGTAAGCTGTTTGGAATAGACAAAAAAACGGGCTCTGGTTTTTGTCAGCAGTAGTTTTATAGACGAAAACAACCGAGTGAAAAACGAAGGGACTCTCTATTCCTTATCTTTGTGTGGCACTATTTTCTGATATAAGTGAAAACAAACGAGTGTCGGTTGATCTCCTGATACATTTTCCATCTCCAGATTTTATTACATGCTGTTGTTTGATCTGTTATTAGTTAATGTATCCGAAAACAAACGAGTGTTGCTGTTGTTTAATCGGAAAAGGGTGCTGCAAGTAGATTTTGTTGTGTGGTGTTTCTTTTTTTTCGTCGTTTCGACCTGATTGGGAATGTGGACATTGCAGGAGAAAGATGCGGCCGAGGAAAAACTGAAAGACAACTTGTCGACTCTGAACTCGCTGTCGTCTGAACTGAAAAGAGAGAAGCTGATGAATCAATCAGCGAGCGATCATGCCCGGAGAGCCACGAAAGAAACGTCGTCGATCAAGAGGGCACTCAAATCACTCGGGTGCAGAGTCCGTTTCTCTCTGGACGGCGATTGCTTCGTCGGCATCGACAATGACGAGATCCCGCATCAGAGATCGCTGTTCTCCGTTCTGGAGTCGCAGCGTTCGGAGAGTGGGAAGTGCGACGAGGATCCCTCGATCGCCGGCGGTGGTGCTGATGATGGTGGTGGTGGTAATGATGATGATGATGATGGGGACGGTTCGTCGTTCCATCGGGTTTGCGAGACATTGTGTCCGTTGTGGGGCGGAGAAGGGGGTTGTCGATGGCCGGACGGTGTCTGTGCTCAGTTCGGCAGCCAGTTCGTGGGCTTGAAGGCGAACTTTGATGCGTTTGATCGGTTGGCTATCGATGACAGTTACTTCGAATCTGGCTGAATTTTTTTGTTTTATGGAGCCAGCCGCCATGGATTTTTCTTCTTTGTTTGTTTGTTTTGGCGGCAATGGCGGGGGAAGGAAGTCAATAATATGAATAAATTTTTACTTTTTTTAATTTTTACTATATATATATGTACATGTTGTTGGTCGATTGGGGGGGGGATTATCACAATCTGAAATTTTTTGAATCTAGGGTTAGCCGGCGAGAAGCGGTCGGCGGCGGTCTGGCCGTTTGTCGCTGCCGGTGCTCCAGCATCCGTGAATCCGGTTCTCCATCGGAGGTAAAAAGCTTTTTCGGAAGGTACGCCGGATTTCTCGGACGAACGGTGAAAGGATCTCGATCGAAAAGAAGTGAAAAGTAGTCGGCCGGGGGGTTGGTGGCCCGTATCGGCTGCAAAAACGGCCTAGGGCAAAGAATATTTCAATATCGATTCGATTTTCACTTGGCTCCTCCTGCTGTCCTGCCGCCGGAGAATGGGGAGAAGTGAGGACTCGATCATCCGTCGCAGAAACAGGAACTGCCGGAAAAAGAAGGAAGATAAGTCGGATTCATCTTCAAAGGTCTCGTCTCGTGTCGCCGCCATCATCGCCGCCAAGAAGCGTAGGCTCACCGGAAAGCGCCGCAACTGTCAGGTGCCATTTTCGTTTCTCTTCTGCATCCAGGTTCCTTCCATATCGTACGTATACTGGTAAATCCCTTCAATTAGGATACCAAAACCTATGGATGGGAAACAAAAACAACTTCAATTTAGGGTTTCGAAATAAGAAACTCTGTTAGCGTTGCCATTTTTATTACTTTACAGTCGTGATTGTGTTTTCAGGGCATGTGTTTTAGCCTTCCAACTCCTGAGGACCCCTTCAATGACAGAAAAGGGAAGCCAGAACTAGTGAAGAAAACTAAGAGGAAGTCCACTGAGCTCAAAAAGCTCGGGAACAACAAACACGATCCCAACAATGGCCGTCAAGATAATATCGATGACTGCAAGATTACAGAGCCCGAAAATGCCGACGAGACTAGAACAATATCCGCATTTCTGAAGCGCATCGGTTTCACGCTGCCCGAAATCACCATCGATCTAGGGAAGGCTACGAAGCGTAGTGTTAAGTTATACAAGTCCGCCCTTTCTCGGAATAGCTCCAAAGACAACGACGGATGCAACGTCGATTGCCCCTCGCAGTCTTTAGTTAACTGCTTGAGTTCGATTCAGAATGCTGCGAACGACGATACGAAGCTGTCCCTGTTTGCTTGCCCTTGGGGACTCGACTTTTGGAACTGCTATCATCGCGGAAAGGATGTTTTGGAGATCGGTACCGGTAACTCTTCCGCGGAGCAAATCGCTTGGATCGCATCGACCGCTGCAGATGACATATCGAGGAAGAAAAAAGAACACGGAACATCCTTCAATCGACCGTTTCTCCTAGTCCTCGTACCATCCCGAGATAAAGCTTCCGAGGTTCTACATTTTACTTTTACCACCTTAAGAAAAGTTTGGGGTTTATTGCATTTTATACCCTTTTTTTTTCGATTTTTGCAAAAAATACCCTTCTTTCATAATTGCAATTTATACCTCTTATATTTCATTTTGTGTCAAAATATACCCAATTTCGTTTGATGACGTCATTATCCGTTTGATGACGTCATCGATTTGGGTATATTTTG
>KE527374.1:0-11552 GCA_000441915.1 Genlisea aurea | reverse complement strand
TTTTTTTTTTTTTTTTTTTTTTGACATGATTGCTGCAGTTGATTGACCCTGTGGACAGGACCGTCGATCGAGATATTTCCCTGGTGAAGGAGCTGGGTTTGAAACTCGTATATGCAGTCAACACTCATGTCCACGCCGATCATGTCACTGGATCCGGATTGCTCAAGGTTTGGTGAAAACTTTTTTGGATCTAATTGGCTGGCTCGTCGTGATAATGTATGTGTTTTTTTTTTTCAGAGTAAACTTCCTGGTGCGAAGTCTATCATCTCAAAAGCCAGTGGTGCTGAGGCTGATCTCTTCGTCGAACACGGAGATAAGATTCCATTCGGTGATCTATTTCTAGAGGTTCTGAAGCCATTCATTCATTCATTGGTTTGCTTCCTTCCTTCATTCATCCTTTGAACACTGCAGGTACGTTCAACCCCCGGCCACACATCAGGTTGCGTCACCTACGTGACCGGAGATGAACTCCATCAGCCTCGACCCAGATTGGCTTTCACCGGCGACGCCTTGTTAATACGCGGCTGCGGTAGGACCGACTTTCAGGTCATAGTAATCCATCTCCTCCCTCTGGTTCCATCAAAACCACCCACACCACAGTGTATTTATTGTATGATCTTTTGAAATGGATAAGTTTTTGTTGGTTCTCCCAGGGAGGTAGCTCCGAGCAGCTTTACCACTCGGTTCATTCCCAGGTGAGAAAATCAGCTTAGAAAACGACGAGGAACCACCACCGATATCCTTATCCTATCCTATCCGGGTTTTGGTTGTTGGATTAACACAGATCTTCACGTTGCCCAAGGACACATTCGTTTATCCTGCTCATGACTACAGGGGATTCTCTGTGAGATACAGACGTTTTCTGTTCGTGTTTTTTTTTTTATTTTTTGACTTGGTTGGGGGAAGGGATTCTCAGGTGAGCACCGTGGGAGAGGAGGTGGAATTCAATCCCCGACTGACGAAAGACAGGGAAGGATTCAAGCGAATCATGGCAGGTATCAATCAATCGATCAATCATCCTTCACCATGAAAAAATCGATGCTGTTTCGGTTGGGTTGATTTTTTTTTTTGTTTTTCGTGTTCTGTTTCAGATTTGAAGTTGGCATACCCGAAGATGATCGACGTAGCAGTGCCGGCAAATTTGGTTTGTGGGTTGCAAACGTAAGTAATTTATTTTTTATTTATTTCATTGAGTATTTATGTCGATTTTAATATATTTATTTTAAAATTTTAATCATTATTTTAATCCGTAAATAAATATTTATTCCAAAATCTAATTTCATTTTTTAGAACCCTGTAAAAATGAAAGGGACCATATACACAATTCGATCGTGACTGAATGCTGTTTGCGACTGAATAATATGGACTAAAATTAATTGGGTTTATTGCATTTTAATACCCTATTTTTTTTCGATTTTTTGTAAAAAATAATCCTCTTCTTCATAATTACAATTTATACCTCTTATGTTTCATTTTGTGGTAAAATACACACAATTCCGTTTGATGAGGTCATCAATTTGAGTATATTTTGGCACAAAATAAAACATAAGGGGTCTAAATTGTAAGGAAAAACGTTAATTTCATTTTTATATGAATAAGTATCTCAATCAATTCAAATTTCATTTTTACATACTTAATAAATAAAATTAAACTTTCGAAAATATTCAATTATGGATAAAATAGTATTAAAATTTTACAATATATATTAAAATTTGACATTAAATCAAAATTAAGTGACTAAATTTATAATTTTCAAATTTGATGGACCGATATTTGAAATTTGAAAAAATTGAATGACCGAAAATGTCTTTACAACACAATAAAATAATAGATAAAATGGTATAATTTGCAATAATATAAATATTCCGTCGATTTAAATAGACATATAATTTGTTCGATTTTAAAATAAAATAATTTATAATTTATAATTATAAAATAATCTCATTTCGAATGAATCATTCCGTACTGCGGCGACTGCTCCGTTTCGACCGAGCCCACGATCTCCTTCATGGAGTCGGTATCCAGACTGGCCGGCCTACTCCGCCTGCTCCGACGATCCTCCCGATAAGGAAACTCGTCGGTCTCCATCATTCTGACGACCTGACTCATTCTCGGCCGCTTCTCCGAATCCGGATCCACGCATCGGAGCGCCACCAGGAGGGCCCGTTTCAGCGCTCGCGTCGATGGCTTCACGCCCAGATTCGGGTCCACAACTTCCTCCGCCCTCCTGTTCCCCACCATCATCTTCAGCCACTCCACCAGATTCACCTTCAACACACAATCAACCCCAATCGGAATCGGAATCGGAAACAAAAAAAAATTTAATCGGCCACCAGTCCCACCTCGTTCGTCGGACGCCCGTAGTCAACCGGATCTCTGCCGGTAACAGCTTCCAACACGAGTACGCCGAAGCTGTAGATATCGCTCCTCTCGTTCAGCAGGCCGGTGTTCGCGTACTCCGGAGCCACGTACCTTGATTCCCAAAAAATTCCCATCAGTTTTCTCAACGACGAAAGGGACTGTTGTATTTCTTCTTTACCCGAAGGTTCCCATGACTCTGGTGGTTATGTGAGTTTCGTGAGATCCCAGAAGCTTCGCCAATCCGAAGTCGGAAACCTTAGCGTTGAATTCGTGATCGATCAAGATGTTGCTGGATTTAATATCCCGATGAACCACTTTCGGCTCTATGGCTTCGTGCAAGTACGCCAGCCTGAAAAAAATTCTGTAATTAAGCTGTCCGAGGAGAAGGTGGGTTGTGGGGAGTGGGGGGTTTGTTTTTACGCTTTGGCAGTGCCGAGGAGAATCTTCATACGGGCTTCCCATATGAGCGTTCCGTGTTGCCTCAGAGCACCGTGAAGCCATTGCTCCAGGTTTCCATTGTTCACGTATTCATAAACCAGCATCCTGAATGAACCCACAGCAATGGTGGAAAATAATTTATTCTTCGAAGATGATGATGATGTTTATGTATGTATGAATTTATAACCTGTGAACTCCTTCGATGCAGTAGCCGAGAAGCCTGACGAGGTTCTTGTGTCGAACGTGGCCTATGGCTTCCACTTCGCCTCGGAATTCCTTCTCCGCTTGGCCACTGCAAAACCCACGGAAGCGAAGCTCAGTGAACGCCAAACTCCCATGGTGGTTTGGGGTTGGATCGATGGAGAGAGATGTTACAGATTGTTGAGAAGCTTCTTGACGGCCACGTCGGTCCCGTTGACGAGCCGGCCGTGGTAGACGACGCCGTAGCCGCCCTCGCCGATGACGTGGCGGGGCGAGAAGCGGTCGGTGGCGATTTCGAGGTCCCGGAGGGTGAACCAGTGGCCCCATCCGAGGTGGGAGACTTCGGGGAGGCCGATCAGAGGAGAGGCCATGGCGAGGCCGTACTGCTGCTGTTGCTGTTGGGCTGCTGCTTGCTTGCGAGCGTTTCCGGTGGTGCTGCTCTCCTCGCCGGACTGGGAACTGTAAGCTCTGCTGTCGTGGTGGAAAGTGGAGCTGGATTGGCTCACGTCCTCGACGTCGCTGGATTTGCTCCTCCCCAGGAGGGCGATCAGCTTCTCCGAGCTGGGTTTGATCGCGTTTTCCGGCGGTGCCGCGCTCCCGTTTCCGACTTTATCGACTCTGATCTCCTTCGACACGACCGGGATCCTGCAGTTGGAGTTGTCCGGCGAGGATTTACGAGATCTTCGCCGGAGAAACATGATCCATACGGACAAGATCCCGAGGATCAGGACGATGAATGCGGCGACGGAGATGCCGATGAGAACCCACAGCTTGACGCCGTCGTATTTCTTCGACAATTCTGTGCTTAAACTTCCACCCATTTCTCCCTCCGGAAAACCTTCCCTTCCCTTCCCTTCCCTTCAGAAAGAAGCATCAATCAAAGAACACCAACCGGAAACTCCTCCCATAGAACCATTGATCTTCTTCCTCCAGAAACCAACGAAGAATCGTTTGCTGTCCAGATGGAAGAAGCAACCCAGCAGCGAGCACAACCGCAGCAGAAATACGAGTTCGAAAAGACGAATCAAGGAAACCCCATCAGCTCTAAACACAAATCCAAATGGGAATGAATCGCTTTATCTGAGCAGGTAAAAAACAAACAGTGGAACCAAAGAGATAACCCACGCACACACACACACAGAGAGAGAGAGAGAGAGAGAAGAATGTGCTTCACATTACAGCATTTATGGAAGGAATTCTACGCAGGGAAGAAGGAGAACAATGAGACAAAGTAAAAATACTACTGCACGGAAAGAACAGAAGATCGATTTCGAACATCATCATCACGTTTTGGTCAATCCTCTTCAACAAAACCCTTCCCTCGATTTTTTTATTTTTTTGCCCAGAAAAGTTGAGTGAGGCCTGAAAAGTTTGACCAATTGCCGATAGAGTAGTAGTAGTAGTAGACGCCCCCACCATCCGGCTGGCAATGAATGTGCATAAAAGCTACAGCCTTAATGCTGTAATTATCTTACAGATCACGACGGGGGTGGGGGGGAAAACCCAGACTGTAAATTATTCTTGTTTGAATGATTGATTGTTTCGGCGATGGAAGGAATCTAAACGACGGGTTAGTCAACTGATGAACAAAATCAAAATGGGCGATTATGATATAACAAGTACGGCGGGGCGGTGATCTTCTCTTCTTTCCGGTGGGGTTCGGGTGCAGGATTTGTGGGGGTAACACAGTGATGATGATGATGATGATGATGATGATACAGGAGAAGATTCTTCCGTTTTGTTGAAATTCCATGAATTCATTCTCCAACTACTCTGCCGTTTACAGACTGAAATCTTATTAAATGGAGTTTTATTCACTGGGAAGGATGGATCAAGCCCTTTTTAAATTTTTTAAAAAAATTTAACAATTTATATCCCTAATTTTTTTTTTCAATTTTCACAAAAAAAAAAAAAAATCTATATTCTTTCATAATTATAATTTTGTTTCAAAAATCGACAGTTTGGCGTTCACTAACGCCGTTAACTAACGGAAAAAACTAAAATTTGGCGTTGTAATTTATGTCCCTTATATTTATTTATTTTTTAACATAAAATAGTAAATTTTTGTATATTTTTCAAACTTAATGAACCAATATTTGAAAATTTTATGGATCAAAAATAATTTTTTTTCTTTATTTTAACTTTAAATTTCGCAATCTTTCTTTCTTTTGATTCTTATTTATTAATCAATAATCATATTTATCCCACCCCATTTAATTAGATGAAACTTGAGAATAGATGAAACGACTAATTTTGGGTTTTTCCCATTTAACTACTATAATTATTTACGGATTTATTGCATTTTATATCTTTTTTCTTTTCAATTTTTGCAAAAAATATCCATCTTCTTTCATAATTGCAATTTATACCCTTTATGTTTCATTTTGTGGTAAAATATACCCAATTCCGTTTGATGATGTCATCAAATTGGGTATATTTTGCCAAAAAAATAAAACATAATGGGTATAAATTGCAACAAAAAACGTTAATTTTTCCGTTAGTTAATGGCGTTGGATATAAATTGCTAATTTTTGAAATAAAATGGATATAAATTGCAATTATTAAAAAAGAGAACGATTTTTTGCAAAAATCGAAAATAAATGAGGTATTTTTGTAATAAATCCAATTACCCTAAATTATTGATAATTTAACATTTTTTAGAATTTATTATTCATAATTATTTCTCATATTTTTCAATTTTATTTTCTTATCAAGAAACCGGAGGTTGAGGTGCACGCGCCACCGATGCGCGTCGACATTTGGCTCATGAAGAGGTTGAGGTGCACGCGCCGCCGCTGGATGTAGAGATTTGGTTCATGCAGTTCCCCCGACGACAAACCACAATTTATACCAACGGAAACACACGCGAATCGTACTACTCTTTTTCTCGTCTGTATACGAACACACACGCGCCTGCTGATTCACACTCTCCTTTTCTCATTCTCGAAAAATGGAGGCCAGAGTTCACCGGAAAAACCTCGCCCCTCGTCGGCGCCGTTCTGCGGAGCTTTCATCAACTGCAGACGGTGAGGATTCGTTCCGGTTTCGAAATCGAAAGGACGACAGCGATTCCGATCGGTCCTCCGCCGTCGTTCCCAAACCGAGGCTGCGGTGGACGCCGGAGCTCCACGGCCGGTTCCTTAAGGCTGTTCATGAACTTGGTGGACCGAACAGTTTGTTTTTTTTTTTTTTTTTCGCAGGATTTCTCATTTTATATTTACTTTACGTCTCTATCGATTCATCAAAACTATTCCTTAATTATTTTCAGAAGCAACGCCTAAAGGGATTTTGAACACGATGGAGATTGATGGAATTTCTCTACATCATCTCAAGAGTCATCTACAGGTTTGATTCACTATAAACCCTAACTCAACAAACCCTAAATTATATAAACTCAGTCAGCATTGTTTTGATTGTTTGCAGAAGTTCAGGCTTGGAAAGTTTGGGAGAAGGCTGTGGAAAAAGGAGCAATTCCTATCAGCTGAGTTCTGTAAGTCGTCATGTTTCTTGCCCAACTCCTTTCATGGTTCTATTTTTCTGGGAACGAATTCGGGTCTATATTCGTTTTCAGATGGTGAATTCTCCAATCCAATCCCACTTCAACTTCAGAGATCATGGTCATCGTCCTCAGATTATTTGACGAACCCATTTGCAGCGGAGGCTGATCAGATCGAGGTACTCCTCCGTAGTATTATTCCATAGAATTCATCTCTAAAATCTCGAAAAAAAACAAAAAAAAATCCATTTCAGATTGATTATTCGTGTGGGAAAATGGATGATGAAGCTCGAGAAGAACTCATCCTCCAATTCGGGAATGAATTCAGTTTTAGCGGCGCCGGAGGAAGGAGGGATCAAATTAGTTTCCCGATGCACTTTGACAATGAACTCATGAAGGATTACCTCAACTCACTCAACAAAGATTCAGATGGATTCACCGCCGGAGATGGCGATTCCGGCGCCGGAAATTGAGGACTGCGGAAGGGTTTAGGGTTTATTCATTCGTTGATGTATCAATTAGTTTTGAAGACTGCAGATTTGGAGCCAATCAAATTACTAAACCCTAAACTTTTTATATTAATAAAAAATATAATTGTATTTCATTGAAATTAATTTTGAAATTGGATTTTTTTTTTTTTTCAATTTTTGACACGTATGTTTCGTAATGTTGCAAATTTTACCACACTTGTTTAAAAATATCAATTTATACCATAATTGTTTCAAATTTTGTAATTTATACCATAATAATTATGTTTTTTGCATGTCAAAATTTGTAATTTTTTAAAACATATATGTCAGAAAATGTAAAAAAAAAAAAAACATACAAATCCATGGTATAAATTACAACATTTTTATAACGTGTATGTCATAAATTGCAAATGATAAAATATGTATATTATAAATTGATATTTTTAAACAAGTGAGATAAAATTTGCAACATTACGAAATAAACGTGTCAAAAATTGCAATAAACCCTCTCGAAATGTATTTGTCTAGTCTAATATTTTATTGATAATCGTTAAAATTTAAATGTGTATTTTTTTGATTGGAAATTGATAACTAAATTGAATGAAATGAATAATTACTAATTTTTAAAATATTCAATGATGATTGGGGTTGACAGCTGTACAAACGAATCCTGTCTGCTGTACTAGACGCTTGATGAATTGTACATTGCCAGCTCATAACTTCTGCACATCGACAGTGCGCCGTTTTCCCAGCCGTCCTTCATGGCGGCGTTCAATTTCGCGACGAATCCTCGACGGCGGCCCTCAACGAAGCTCAGAAACTCCGCCAGCACTCTCGGATCCTCCTCCATCCACCACTCCGCAGCTTCGATCTGCGGTGGTTTCTCCGCCGCGCGGAAACTCGGCACGGAGGCGGCGTATTCGACGATTCCGGCGACGAGAGTTCTCGGCGCTCGACCTCGACCGTCCCAGAGCCGAATCCGAGACACTCCTCGAAGAACTGCAGATAATAGCGCCCGATCTGAGCGCTCCCCTTCCAGAATCGAAGTCCTCAGGTTGATCACGAATCCGTCGTTCAAATCCGACTCGACGACGTCGGCGGCGTCGTCCTTCAGCTTCAGCGTCACGGCGCTCACCGGCTTCCTGTCTCTCGAATCGAGATCTGAATACAGAATTCCGTCGACGATCGCCGTCGCTCTGAATAAGGTACGCACGGCTTCGTCGTTCGCTTCGTAGAAGAGGCGGAATCTCTTTCCGGCGGCCGTGTCGCCGGCTTCGTTGATTACTTTTACTGCAAATCCTTTCGACGATTCGTGGTTGGCCCACACGGAGACAGCTCCGATGAACAATACGAATGAAATACGAGAAACGATGGTCGAACTCGACGGGAATGAGGCGGCGGTGGCCGGATGAGATACGAGTGGACGGAGGAGATCGCCGTCTTCTTCATGGTCCATCAAATGTTACCGTAACGTGTTGTCTGTTAGTGTAATTGGGTGGCGTCTTATATATTCTCTTCAATTATCATGATTGGGATGTTTATGGTTCGTAATCATTTTTTAATCCCATTAATCAACCCTCTAATTAAGCACATTTCAATTCGTTTTATACAATTCAATTTGTTGCTCTGACTAAAATTCAATTCCTTTAGCCACAGGCATTAGTTAATGAATAATTTATAGTATAATTAAGCCGCATTTTAATTACTTCATCAATTCAATTTATTGTTTTTATTGAATAATTAGTAATTACTTATTAAATTAGGCCTCCCCCACTAGTCACCACCATCCCCAATTGTTCATTTGCCATGTTACGTAATTCATACTTTGAAGAGCAACGATGGCTGCCCGGAGTTGTATTAGCCTTGCTCGTGGCGGCAACTTCAACGGCCGGAAACTTCCACACCGACGTCACGATAAATTTCGGCGGCCAACGGGCTAACATTTCCGACGACGGATTGATCCTGTCGCTCACTCTCGACAACTATTCGGGCTCCGGTTTCGTATCGAACGATCGCTACTTGTACGGAAGATTCGACGTGGGGATGAAACTCACGGCCGGAGATTCCGCCGGCACCGACACGTCTTTCTACGTAAGTTTTTTTTTTAAGGAGTTTTCAACAATTTCGGTCATATTTCTTCAACGAGTTGATCGACGGCGATGAAAAATCAGTTGTCGTCACAAGGACCGAATCACGACGAAATCGACTTCGAGTTTTTGGGTAACCTGTCGGGGCAACCCTACGCCCTTCAAACCAACGTTTACATCGACGGCACCGGAAATCGAGAGCAGCAGATCTATCTCTGGTTCGACCCGACCCAAGACTTCCATACTTACACCATCCTCTGGAATTCTTACAACATATTGTAAGTCACGGTCGCTAGTAGTTCAGTTCATATATACGGTACTCTCATACGTACATAATGAAATATATATATATTTTTTCAGGTACCTAGTGGACGGAACACCGATAAGAGTTTTCCGCAACTATACTTCCGAACGCGTGGACTATCCGAGTACACGGCCGATGAACGTATACGCCAGTTTATGGGACGCCTCGGATTGGGCGACGGAGGGCGGAAAGATCAAGGCGAACTATAGCGACGCCCCCTTCACGGCCTACTACCGTAACTACACATCCGACGGCTGTGCTTTCGAGGAGGGTACCAATTCGAGTTCCTGCATCGCAAATCAGACGTGGGACAGTCTGGTTTTGAATTCGACGGGGAGGAGTTGGATCGACTGGACTCGGGAGAATTACATGGTTTATAATTACTGCGACGATACCGATCGATTTCCGCAAGGACTGCCCTTAGAATGCTCTCTCCCCTACATGATATGATTATTGCCCAATGGCTCCAACACAAAATGCACAGCATTCATTAGCTACAAAAATCGAAACGACTTATGCTTAGATTTTTTTTTTTTCCTGGTAACGGATATATCGGCCTTATCATCATCGTTGTCACTTTCTTCATCGAATGAATTACTCGGCTCATTCCGCAAATGCATAGATAATAACATAAGCTAACAAGATCAAAAGGGGGATCCGTAGAATGAAAATGGATGATACCTGGGGGGTCCTGGTGATGGATTGATTGATGGTGTTTAGGTCTGATTGGTGGTGAATGGCGTTTGTGGTGGGAGAGTATGGTTGAGAATGGTGCTGCCTCTTTTGACCTTGTTGTTCCTTGGAGGGGTTTCTGTTGGTCCTTGGATCTTTAACTTCATCTCAGGCAATGTCTGATAAATAGGCAACGCCACCGAATCACTGCACTTCAAATGCAAACTCCTGATACCTTCCCACTTTTTGGGAATCAGTTGAACGGCGCCGGCAATGGCATCCATCACGTTTTGTACGATGTCCTCCTTTTCCATGTCCACCTTCCCGATCTTCATCACGGAACAAGTCCCGGTTCTGAGATAAAACAATGCATTCCCCAAGGCCTTATTCACTTGCGACTTCAAACATTTCTTGCTCAAGTCCACCGCTAGAGGCAGCTTCTTCTTCTTGAAGAACTCTTTTCCGATCAACTTTGGCAGCAAATGGATGACCCTCCTGTCTACCAAGAACAAATCGTAACTCCCGCATAGCTTCCGTCTGGACTCGTAGGGCTTGAAATCGGATTTCAGTTTAGAAATCTTGAGCACCTTAGAGACGGGTATATTCTGGGATTTGATGAGCTTTTTGAGGTGGTCGGAGGGAGGGGTCGGAGTTTGAGGCCTGTCGTCGATGATTAAACATACCTGCGACTCAGCGCCCCAAATTGGATTAGAGAGAGGGATCCTCCACGGATTGGAACGAGTTTCGGTGGGTATTTTCTTCAGACTGACGTTGAGGTAGATGTACTCCTCTTCGTGCAGAAGCTGAAAGGATTCCTTGGACGACGACTTGGCCTTGTACTTCAATAACGCATCAACTGCCGACGCAATCGTCGAGGTTTTAAGCCACGGCAAGCACGGCGGCACAGCATCGGACGCCATCGCGAAGCGGAACGATCTACTGCGCAGTGGTGAGTGGGGGACAAAATTAGGGCAAAGCCTCCCCTCCAATTGGGCCTGGCCCAAATAATCCAGACTCTAATTAATTGGGCTCATTAACTTACCCCCTATAATATTATTCACGGGTTTTTAATAATTTTCGTCCTCGTTATTTTCGATTTTACAAAAAATACCTCTATTCTTTCATAATTATAATTTATTTCTCTTTTATTTCAAAAATTTACAATTTAACTAACGGAAAAATTAACGTTTCGCGTTGCAATTTATGTCCCTTATTTTTCATTTTTTTTAAACAAAATATATCCCAAAATGATGACGTCATCAAACAGATAATGACATCATGAAACGGAATGGATATAAATCGTCGATTTTTGAAACTAAATGGATATAAATTGTAATTATGAAAGAATATATATATTTTTTTTTGTAAAAATTGAAAATAATATGGACAAAAATGGTTATAAACCCGATTATTTTTTGTAATAAACTCTAAAATAATATTATATTCTTTTGGTATCAATAATAATGCCGTTTCGGGCCGGTCTAGCCCGGTCATGGCCCGATACATTTTAATAACGCGTGGGA
>KE527373.1:0-10070 GCA_000441915.1 Genlisea aurea | reverse complement strand
ATGTATGGTATAAATTATATATTTTAAACAAGTGTAGTATAAATTGCAACTTTAGGAAACAATTGTAGTATAAATTGTAAAAAATCATTTGTTTTTCTCCATTTTAAATTGAATGTTACAACATTATCTTGCAGTTCAGTCCCTAATCTTTCAACATCTTATAGATCTAACCCCACCACATTAAAATCACCCGCCCGTTACGCTGACTGCCCATTTTGAAAAGGACTGACTACGGCGTACCACACTACCAGGCCAATTTATCAATTTTGTACCTAGCATTTTCATTATCCATTCTAGAGGTTTATTACAATTTATACCCTTCTTATTTTCGATTTTTACAAAAAAAAATATAACTCTTATCTCATAATTGTAATTTATAAATCTTATGTTCAATTTGGATATATTTTGTCCGAAAATGAAACACAAGAGGTATAAATTGCAACGTTAATTTTTTCCGTTAGTTAACGGCGTTAGATATAAATTGCATATTTTTTAAACAAAAATTGTATAATTTACAATTATGAAATAATATGAATATTTTTTGCAAAAAATCGAAAATAAAAGGGGTACATTTCGACATTAACCCTATATTTAAGGATTAAATAGATTTTTTGTCTCTCAATTTATCAAATTTTACAAATACGCATTTAGTATTTTAATTTTGATTTAAAGTTAATTTTAATCTGTATTACAAAATTTTAATTATAAATTGACTATTTCATCCGTAAACAACATTCACGATATATCTCTTAAAATTTCATTTTTATCGGTTTAGGAGATGAAATTCGACCCTAAAAATATTTATTTACCCGTAAATAAAAATCAACTTACGCAAACTATCTCCAAAATAGACAATTTCCGCGTGGCAGATCATCATTGGTCCGCATTCGTCACGTTCCCCTCCGTACCTGTAACAAAAAATCCTGGCCTAGAAACATAAACGGTTCCGGGTCAAAAAAAAACATCATCAAAATTCAGAACACACGACAAAATCGGATTTATGGCAAAAAATACTCATTTTTTTTTCGATTTTTGCAAAAAAATATTCATTTTCTTTCATAATTGTAATTTATACCCATTCTCTTTAAAAAATTAACAATTTATACCCCTTATATTTTATTTTTTGGCAAAATATATCCAAATTGATGACGTCATCAAACGGATAATGACACCATCAAACGGAATTGAATATATTTTGCAACAAAATGAAACATAAGGGGGTATAAATTACAATTACGAGATAAGAGAGATATTTTTTGCAAAAATCGAAAAGAAAAAGGGGGTATAAAATGCAATAAACCCTCACAAAATTTCCCACAAAATCATAAATAACGTTATTCCCAAATAATTGCCCCTCACATACCTCCTAATCAGATCGATCGATCCGAACAAGGGTAGACGAATACGGCATGAGAAGAAGGCTGTAAACCCGCAGAGTATCGTATCGAGCTCAGCGTAACCCGCGGCAGTTGAGAATACCCCAGCCCGAGCGGCACGACGACGTAGCTGAGGAGATATTCGGAGCCGGGGAGGACGAAAATCGTATCGCCGTGTGGACCGGACGATACGAAACTGGCCGAATCGGCGACGGAGAATTTGATCTCCTGAATCAGCTCGGTTCGGTTCCGAATCCTCACCGAGAAAACGAACGATTTCCCGATCACGGCATCCGGCGGGCAGTCCAAACTCACGACCAGAGGCGGCAGCTCCACGTTCACGTCCGGTATTCTGTACTTCACAACTTGAGACGACGATGACGATGACGATGATCCGGAACCGTCGGCCCTTTCCCATCTCAGGCTCACGACGCCGGTCCTCACTTTGTCGATGCTCGTCACCCTCGGGACGATGCCGAATACCTGCTTGAACACTTCTCCGGGCTTGTGGACGGCTTCGGGGAGTCGAAAGTCGACGTTCCGAGGTCGGAATTCGCATCCCGGAGGATGATGATTACCCTCTTCTTCCGAGTCGACGGACATGGACAGCAGCCTCAACGGGACGTCGGAGCAGTTCCTGACGCTGACGACGACGACGGTCGGTTCGTCCGAGGCGAGGGACGGGATCTGGCCCGGCTCGGCCACGGACTTGATCTTCGAGAGCACCAGAGGGTCCTGACGGAACGGTAGCATGAAACGGTGGCTCAGCGCGACGGCGGTTCGGCCCTCGACCTGCAGGCTCTTGTGGACGTGCACTTTCTGGTGGCCGGCTTCGGGGCAGTATCCCAACGAGACGAAAACCATGATCGGTTTCGGACGGTTCCATCTGATCTCAAGACGGCAGGACCATACGTCTCCGACTGCCAGAGGCGGGACCGAGATCAATCCGAAGGACGGCTGGATCTTCCGAATACGATCCGGAGGTTCCTCGAACTGCTTCTCCTGTAGAGAGTGAGCGACGTCGACGAGCTCGACGTGGAGGTTGTCGGCTGAAATGGATTCCTCCTCTCGGGGACTCAGGAGGCCGCCCCCCTTCGTATCGACGAGGTTGATCTTCAGCTCTCCCGAGATCACGGAATGCCCTTTCGAGGAAACCGTCACAGGCAGAATGAATCCTTCTCCGACCAATGCGGGGCCCGCGGAACCCAGAATGAGATCGACTTGCGGGTCGGCTTCTTCGACCTGGACGGCCTTTTGGCCGGAGAGGGCCAGACAGGGATCTTTCGTCGGGATCGTCTGCAGAAGATTCTCGTATTTCCATAGCGGCAACTCGTCGATGGAGGCGGGGCTCTCGGCACGGGAACATACCGTGACATGCGGCCCGATCCTCGCGATCACGTATATGCATTCGAGCTTCCCACTTTGATCTGCATCGTCATACGACGAAGTCAAAAAAAAAAAAACAAATATTAAAAGCCGCAAAATCCGACGAAAGTTTGAAAATACCTGATTTGATCTCGTAAGTCAGTCGAAGCCATTTGTTCGTAGAAAGTACAAGCGACGGAGCGATCTCAATTCGGCGACATGGCTTTACAGAGGATAAGACAGGCGGTTTCCGACCATTTCCGACCATGAAACTGCATTCCGACTGATTAAACTGCACCTCCAACTGATCGATCTCGACCTCAACCGGAAGCTGCGATCTGAGCGATATCGTGACGAGAGATGGTTGGCCCGGCTTAACCACCGGCTGATGGAATGCAACCGAAGATATAAGAACAGTCCTCAGAGGGCTCACGGCATCGATCTCTAGATACAGAGGATACTCGGAATCCACTTTCAGAGCCACCTCGAACGCTTCGTTGTGAATCTTTTCTCTCTGGGAAAGAGTCGCAGGACCAGCGGGACCGCAATCCTGCGACAAAACGTCGAAAACGTTACCAGTAACGGGCAGCGCTGCCATCTCAAGGGAGTATTCCACAAAGTCTTTCACTGAATTAGTTTCCCTCGAGCACTCCCTCAAGTAGCCTAAGGCATTCCACAGTAGCAATAGCCAGCCCTCCAGCCGATAGACAGCCGCCACATTATCGAATAACTGCTTCGCATCGTTCATTTCGCCCACCGAAAAATATTCCCTCGCCAGAAGGAACGCACAATGGGAAGCAGTCCTCTTCGCTTTTATGCCGCTGTATGCATCGAAAGATCTCTTGAGGAGAGCGATGATTTCATACGAGTCTTGGAACCGCTTTCCTTCGACGATGGAGTAGCGAACAAACTCCTCGTCGGTTAGCCTGCATTCGATCATTGATGTTTCAATAACAAAACAAGAACCAGATTCTATAATCCCGTATCCATATATGGAGGAAAAAAGAATACTCACGATTGCAGCATTTCGGAATTCTCGAGCTCGATTAGCCTGGAAAATTGACCTAGATATGAAGAACCAACGACCGACTCTATCTCAGTAGTATCAGAATCTTCCGACATGGATACCGCAAATTCGAGGCATTTATTTTTCTCCTTAAGGTAGAATGCAGCCAACTGTTGCAACAAACAAGAAGAGACAACTCGAAATAAAATATTGCCGACATCCACAGAACATTCTAGACTATTCCGATGGTAAGGGCGAGTGTACCTGATAATAATGAGCCGGGTAAAGTTCCCAGTCGTTTGGTTTCTCAGTAGGCACAGGGAGAGCATTCGGAACATGGGAAGAAACGGCTGTGCTTGACTCCAGTAATTGAGCAAACGCCAGATATTGCCGGCTCAACCATTCCCAGTGTAGAAAGACGACTTCGGGAGCTCCCACGTGAATCCGATAATCAGTGGTGTGCTTCCGGAACAGGGAACTTGCATCGACATATTTACCGCCGTGCTGCAATAGCGTCGACATCTTGAAATGCAAATACTCTGCAATAGTTTTTATCTCCAACAAGTATTGGATGGGTGGCCTTCCACTTGACTTTCCTATCATCTGGTTGCAAGAAAAACCGATAGACACATTATAAGAACAAGTAAACGAATAGACGGAATAGACAGCAATGATTTGTTAGGCACATACAAGAGAGGAAGCAAAGGACAATTGGGAAACTCTATCATGTAGAAAAATGCTAAGAACAAAGAAGAATCGCAAGATATCCGTTTCAACCAATAAATTAGGTAGGGAGAAAAACATGGCCATCAGCTTTTATCAAACATGTATACCTCTTGTAAAGTATGATAAGCATCTTCGTAAAGCTTGAGTGCTTCAAGCCAGTCTCTCCTGAACTCTGCATATACAGCCCCCTAGTCATTTATGAGGTTCAGACAGTATCAGAGCAGCAAGAAATTCGAGGAGCTAACCAGGCAGATAAGAAAATGGACACACCACCCGGAAGTTTTAAATCCGGGGAATTTAAAATGCTCATACTTATTACAAAAAAAAATTGAGATAAGAAGAAAACATTCAATGCATAATGAAATGCAGGAATCGAAACGTAGCTTCAAAATTTCATAGATGCGGCTCGAAGCAGGGGGTTTGAATTATAAGAAAACTCACCTTAAAACCATAGCGAACATGTAATTCCATTGAGCTAAAGCTCTTCCTTTCAAGACGCGCTTTTATTCTCCGACCTTCATCTTTGTAGTATAAATTCGACAGATCTGCCAAAGAAGCTGTGAGCCTGCAATTTTCAAACTTTATTTGAATAAAAAACTCTTCAAAAATAAAGATGACGGAGAGTATAACACGGGAAAAATACGAATCATCAAACAATATCTCATGCCTGTTAAGTGACTGCTGTAGCTCCAATTCATTGTCAAGCACAAAAGTGATGAGATTCTTCGAATCTACTTCCGCACGTTTTCTCAAGGCAGTTACACGATCTTCAATTGTTTCATCTGCAGGAGAACCTTTCATGAGACAAACAAAAGACATTGCTCTCAAAAGTACCCTTATAAGATGAAATGAAAAAAAAAAAAAAAATTACGATAGTCCACAATCACATAATGCCACTAACACTATATGAGAATAAGCGAGTAGAGCAAACAGTGAAGACAAGAATCCAAAAACAAAAAACAAAAAACTCAATAATAACTCCTCAACAGCAGGACAGGATAAGAAGAATGCACTACCAAAACTCATATGCACAGGAGTGAAGCATAGAATGAATCAAATTAAGGGAAATAAGAGCATTCAATATTCAATATTGAATATTAGTTCATTCCCTTCAGTGGGCACCACCACAAAACGACTGAATCACCTTTGTGAGCTAGCGTATCAACGTTAACCAATATCAATTTGATGTTTCTTCCTCGAATGGTGGCCCTGCATTTCATAATCAAAGACAGCCCAGTTGCTACAAATGGTGTAGAGCGAGAGATTCAGAACCGGAGGAGGAGAATCTTACTTTAAATTTTCCAGATCGGTGCAGACCTGAAGCCACTGAGAAGGATCGCCGAATATATCTCGTGAGCTGAACAAAGCGGCGACGACGGAGGGAATCCTAGTCCGATGCTTGGAAAGCCAATCTCTCTTCAGAATGCCGCGTACGGCCTCATAATTTTCCCTCGGAGGCTTCTTCGAAGGGATCACGGAGATCTTGGAGAAATCGGGCAGTGCGATGGTATTCATAGGCGGTTGGAGTGAAAGGAGGTGCGTGGTGAGTAAATTGTGAACCTCCGGACATCCTACCAGACACGCCAAAGGCACCGGCGGCGTCCGCAGCTCTTCAGGGTATTCCTCCATAGATTCCTTCCTTCAGATAACAGAACCCTAATCCAATTTCGTGGTAAACAAAGTAATCCAACTCTACACAGCCATAAGCTTCAAATCCTCCATCTTCAAAGGGCGTGTATGCAGTTGACTACAGAATCGAGGCCGAATTCAGGCGAAAACGGTGGGCTCTGAAGAACAATCGGCCGGCGCCGATGATCAGAAATCAGAAGCCATTGAAGGAATAAAAATTCCCGTTCGGCCTGAACCCAATATAACAATAATGGGCCTAAGTCAGGCCCATTATGAGCCTTTTTAAGTTGTTCTTGGGCCTTGCCGCAGTACATTTTCACGGCCGGTGAAGGATTTCATTTCACGGTGGAAGTTTTGCTGAACCCTACTCTGCTTGCTCCGTTTGCGAGTACTGATTTTCCATTTGTGTGAAACAACGACGAATTTGTTTCTCGGATTTGTCGCAAGTACAGCACGCTTAATCTGCCGGCGGTAAATACATATGTTACCGATTCAGCGTACCTTCGTTGCGAGGTAATTTCATCGCTGCCGATTTGAGGTAAGATTCAGTATTGCGAATGCAGCGATTTCGAACTGTTCGGTGATTCTCTGTTCTGTAGAGAAGCATAATAGATTCAGTATTACGGATTCGATAATGGCTGAACTGTTTTCTGCAGATTACGATGGTTGTAGAAGATGTTGGCGTTGTGAGTAGTGAAGTTCAGACTTCTGCATCAAGCCATCCAGCATCCACATCTTCAACCAGCGGATCGAAGACATCCTTGTTTGTGAAAAAAGCAGGATTTATCATCCCGAAAAACAAGCGTTCGGGCTCATTGGTACCTGCATTGAGAGGAATTAGAAAGCCTGATTCTGAGTTGATAACTGAGGAATTGAGTAATCGAGTGCAGAGGAAAACAAAATGGGGACCCGACCTAACATTGGACTCGTCCGTTCGAAAAGCAAGAGCATTGGCATATCAGGCATGTGAGAAACTTTCGATACAAATCCTCACTCTTTAGATACATTGTTTCATACCCTTTTGAAATTTTGGGCAGGCTCGGCTTAACCAGATTTCGGAACAACTGACGATCGGTACCTTGGATCTTGAGGATAACGACGAGTTCTCCGTATCCGAAAATGGAAAGAAATCGAACATTCAGATTAGCAACGAGGTTAACCTTTTACTCGTATGTTTTTTGTGCATTCCGTTCCTGATACTGACACGGGCAGGGGCAATATGGATTTGCAGGAATCGGAACTGCTGGTACACGAAAGGCGTGAAATCATCGGTGGGATCCATAAACACTTCTTCCGCTGCCTCGTTTTCGCTTCCTCATTCTGCATAATTTGATTCTTTTTTTTTCCAGGTGAAATTCTAAAGCTCAATCCAGCATACAAGCCTCCAGCTGACCACAAGCCTCTGATGAAAGAATCGAAAATTCCCATTCCTGTAAGAAGACAGTCGAAACGAATTTGTCGTTATTTTAGAAGCTCCTATGTATATATAAACTTACCTCCTTTTGCAGATCAAAGAGCATCCTGGGTATAATTTTCTTGGATCACTCTTTGGCACTGCTGCTGATACTCTTAAAAAATTGGAAAAGGTCTGATAACCCTTTGGCAATGACTAACTTCTTTATCTTGAGTGACATGAACTTTTGATGATTCAGGAAACTGGAGCCAGAGTAAAAGTTTACGGGGTGAAAGCCGACTCAGAAGGGAAGGTAAAATCATCGACCGCGCCATCTGTTATCGACCGATCTTGTCGTGGTTGGTTGCTCACTGTAACTGCTGCTGGCTTTGTTACTTTTTTTTTTTCTCAGGTCGAAATTACTGCAGCCGACGGAAAGGATGCTTCTGCTGTTGCTGCTTATGAAGACTTATATGTTCATGTATCTGCGGACGCATTCGAAAAACTCGATGCCGCCGTGGCGCTGGTGGAACTCCTGCTCACCCCAGTCTCTGTACGTTTCGCTTTTTTTTTTCGGCACGACCGAAATTCACTTCTTTTATCGTCTTCTGCTAATGCTGTGTAACGACTCCACTGATAGGGCAACAATCCCGTTTCTTCAGCAACTGCCGTCCGCATGGACGACGATTCTGCTGAAAAAAACGTCGACGCTCAACCGGCGACGACGACGGTTGTTCATTCCCAGGCTGCTGCTGTATCTGCTCCGCCTCCTGGATCTTCGCAACAGGCCGTGAGACAGTTTCCGCATCATTCTCAGGCATGGCTTCCTCCTGTCGGTTCCAGCCCCCTTCACCATCATCAAGTGGCGTTTCCTCCTCCACCTTTGAACGCTGCTCCTAATACGTCCCTTCCGGTTTCCGGTCTGCAACCGGCTGCTATATATGGATCGCAAAACCCTTCGGTTGTGGTGCAGCCGGCTGGATATATGCAGCCGGCACCACCCTCGTTGGGGGAAATGCCGAGGAATACTTCTCTCAGTACAAGGCCGCCGCCGGCAGCAGCAGCAGTACGTTGGCCTTCTTCTTCTCCTCAGCCGCAGCCGCAGCCGCAGCCGCAGCAAGGCGGCCCGAATCTAATGCCGATTGCTGCGCCTTCTGTAGTAGCAGGACCTAATGCCGCGTTGCACCACACGGAGCCAGCAGCGGCGCCTTCGGGTTCGAATATTCAACCTTCGTCCATCGGACCACCTCCAGTGGTGCAGTATGGAGGGATTCCTGGGCCTGTGCCACTTCTTTTCCAGGTACAACACACAGTAGTCCTGATTCTTCTTCTTCTTCTTCTTCTTCTTCTCTCCTGGAAGAAGAACTGGTTTTTTTGATTTTGTTTTGACTTTTTCCAGGGGAATCCGAGAGGACTGCAACCGAGCGCGGCCGACTTCGCTTTCCATCCGAACCACCGCCCTCCTCCTCCCATTCCGACGTCTCCTCAGGTTTGGCAAAACAGGCCCTTGCAGTTGCAGCAGCAGCCGCCGCAGCAGTTGGTGAGGCAGCCGCAGCTGCTGCCCATGGTGCACAATTTCAACAACCACGGCTACCCGAGGCCCATGATGAGTAACGAAGCCGATCAGCCGAGGCTGCCGTACTTCACCGGAAGGCCGCCGCCGCCTCTTCAAGTCGGCCCTCCTCCGCCAAGACATCATCATCACCACCATCACCATCACCATCACAACGGCATTCAGCCGAGACAGTTTTTTCCGCCTCCCAACCCTGCGGCGGCGGCGGCGGTTAACAACAGAGGCTTCTTCCCTCAAATGCCGCAGCAGCAGATTCAGAGATTTCCTCCACCACCACCACCTACACACCTACAGAGATCAAGACCATTTACACCCCCCATGATGAGCAGCAGCCGCGTACATCATTACGACCCCGTCTCGGCCAACATCAGCAACAACAACCCTCATATGGGGGGCGTAATACAACTGGTTAGGGTTCCGAATGAAAGCGATCCCGAATACGAAGACCTTATGGCTTCCGTCGGAGTCAAATGACATTTATTGTCAATATTTTTGAGTCCTACCTGCTATTTCTTGTACAGAACTCATAATATATTATGTAATACGCAACGCGTTAGTGATTCCGTTTTGCTAAACCTCTACTACTACTACTACGTATATGGAACTTTTTATTCGACTAAAAAAAAGTACCTTAACCGGACGAGTCAAATCTTTACCAGTCTCACGTCGTTCTGGCCGAAGGCAGTGCCGCAACCGGGGCATCTACGGTGACGGACTTCCAGGTTCCTCTGAATGCATTGGTGGCAGAAGAGATGAAAGCATTTCACTATCACAACCTGACAAAATGTGGAGAAAAACCAATCACCCTCAAAGATA
Source organism: Genlisea aurea (assembly GCA_000441915.1). NCBI lineage: Eukaryota > Viridiplantae > Streptophyta > Magnoliopsida > Lamiales > Lentibulariaceae > Genlisea > Genlisea aurea. The sequence goes on along the minus strand of KE527373.1, from coordinate 186 downwards.
AAGAAAGAAAGAAACATATAATTTTTGTTTATAACAATTTCCGTCCCCTATTGTTTTCAATTTTAACAAAAAAATATCCCTTTTGTTTCAAAAATCAAACAATTCATGGTCCAACGCCATTAACTAACGGAAAAACTAACGTTCGACGTTGGAATTTATGTCCCTTATGTTTCATTTTTTGAACAA
>KE527369.1:0-12890 GCA_000441915.1 Genlisea aurea | reverse complement strand
TAACGGAAAAACTAACGTTTCGCGTTGTAATTTATGTCCCTTATGTTTCATTTTTTAAACAAAATATATCTCAAATTGATGACGTCATCAAACGGAAGATGACGTCATCAAACGGAATGGACATAAATTGTCGATTTTTGATACAAAAAGTATATAAATTGTAATTATAAAAGAATATAAATATTTTTTGTAAAAATAAAAAACAATAGTACGAAAATTGTTATAAAATCCTTATATATTTTTTAGAATTTATTTTTTATTTTTATTTTTTGGACATATTTGACGAAGTTTGGGCCTGATTTCATCCAGAAAAAGCCCAAAACTGGGGTTGTCATCATCGGAAGAAGGTTTTAGATAATGCGCAAAAACCCCGTCGAAATCCCGCCGACAAAGAAATGAAATTCCCGCCGTACGCATGCGCTTCGCTTCAGAGATGCCCTCCGCCGACGCAATTCCTCAGCCCTCATCTCCGCATTGTGAGTAGTAGTTCTCAGTCCTTCTCCCATTTTTACGGGGTTTCCGATTTCCTTTACTTTTATGAAACGAATTCGATTGGGTTCTTCTTCTCAGGGCAGAAAGAATATCCACTGCACCTGCAGAGGAGTCTTCATGCGTCCCGGGAATTCAAACACGTCGCAAAATTCGAAACTTAAGAAGCGTGGTGATTATGACAGAGGAGCAGAACCATTTCGTGGGAAATCAGGCTCCGTGTCGTTTATCGGATTAACCCATCAATCTGTTGACGAAGGTAAGCTCATGACATCCCCATTTAGAGAAGACAGTGGCTCATTGCTCTGGGTTCTGGCTCCTGCTGCATCCGTTTCGTTATTTGTTCTTCAGTTTCTGGTTGTCGATGCTGTCGAGTATGTCTACCGAAACACAGTTTTTGCAGGTAATTATAGCAACAATCTTATTTTACTCGATTCTCCAAGTTTTTTTTTTAAAAAAAAATGTTATTTTTCCTGCCCTGTTTTGATGACAGAAATCTTGTGTTCCATTTCGACGGAGGCCATCTTCTACGTAGCAGTGGCCGTGTTTCTCTCCGTAACCGACGCCACGCAGAGGCCGTATCTCGAATTCAGTTCGAAGAGATGGAGCCTCATCACAGGCCTCAAAGGGTACCTCTCCTCGTCCTTCTTCGTCATGGGATTCAAAGTCGTCGCCCCACTCACCATTCTCTACGTCACCTGGCCTGATCTCGGATCGACCGCATTGGTCTCCGTCGCTCCATTTCTCTTCGGATGCCTAGCGCAGTACGTATTCGAACAAGTTCTCGATAGGAAAGGATCATCATGCTGGCCTCTCTTGCCAATCATATTCGAGGTCTGTTTTTGATACCATTTTGATACCATCCATCTTTTGTTTGTGTAACCAACCTCTGCTTAATAACAACAGTATGAATTTTTCACAGGTCTACAGGCTGTATCAGTTGACAAGGGCAACGATTTTCATTCAAAAGTTGATATACTCGACGAGGGAATCATCTCTTTCCATGGGAGCTGCCGTTGCACCGGCAGTCATAGCCAACAGGGCCGGGGCGTTGCTTTCGCTGCTGGCTACGTTTCGGGTTCTGGTTCTCATCTGTCTTTGGTCTTTGCTCACCTTTCTCATGAGGCTCTTCCCTTCCAGACCGGTGGCTGAGAATTACTGATTGCGGTTTTCGACTTTCGCCTATTAAATATGAAAAAAAGAAAGGAAAAAAAAAGAAAGAAGGGTTGTTGGTTTGATTGGGAGAGTTTTAAATTCTTCTTCTTCTCTACATGGAAGCCAGTAAGCTCTTCATTTCCGAGACTGCTGGAATGGATTCCGTCGGATACACTTTGGCTACCAATTGGCTGAAACTGTCGTACTTGTCGATGAAGTCTTTCTGCAGTCGAGATACACGAAGAACGTACGTAATAAAAAGAAGAATCGAGGGGCGCGAAAAAAAATGAAAAACGATGTTTTTCGTTACCTTGCATTTCTCCCAGAGTGAAGGTAACAGTTCTTCGGATGTCAAATTCTTCTGTATTTTCTTATACATTGCTGTGATGGATTTGTCGACCTGTAAAAAAAAAAGGATGTCGATGAAGTCTTTATGCAGTAAACTTCGAGTTGTTAAAGCTTCATAACGTACCCCGGATAGACTCGACTTGACGACCTTCCGGAGGTCTGCCTTCGACAACCCGATTTGGAAAGGTATCTGCCAGCGGCATACGTAGTAGTAGTAAATGCGTTAGAACACGAAAAGGGAATCCGCCGACGGTGAATATAAACTGACCTCTTCCGGAGCAATATTGAACAGCAAGTCCTCTATTCTGCGCGCGAACTGGAAGAGCCGATCGAATTGCTGCATTTCAGTAAACAGTAACGGCGGCAAAAAAGGTTAAATGTCGAATGAGAAGCAGCAGCTCGACCGACGACATGATTAATAGAGAAAAAAAAAAAAAATTACTTACAAAGTATATGATGGTGCTGATGAATCTCGAGCAAGCTTGTTCGTAGGATTCACTCGCTTGGTGATAAAATTTCGCCAGAGTCGGCACCACATTGGCCAGTTCATACAGACTGCAGCATAATATGGAAACAAATCAGTAAATTTTCAAAAACAAATCTGCAGCATGCATAATAATACAGACTGCACATTCATCATATACAAATCAGTAAAAGGGCACTTGATATTACCAATTTGGAAACAAATTCACCTGTTCTGGAATGCAGCATAATTTTCTAGAAGCAAAATATCAGCATATTTTATGTCCACTTGAGAGATTTTGTCCAATGTGACGAACATAATGGTCACCTGGCAGCACTCCAAGTAATCTTAGTAAGAGGAGCCTAACCCCGGAGAAGAGGCAAAAAAAGATTTTCGCTTACAAATTTTGTGTAAGCCTGATCAACCAAATCTCTCGACTGTCCCTGAATGTAGTGCTCCATGCGAGTCGCGAGGACAGAAAATCTGCGAGGAAATGAGAAGCTCAAAGGCAAGGATAATAACAATACAGTCGAGAAAGCAAATTCAACAAAAATAAAGTTAAAAAATTATGCTGTGAGGAAACTACTTTACCCACCCCCATAAGAAATATAACAAACAGCATGTGAGAATGCCATGGAAAGTTTACAAAACGGGTTTGTTTACTTACCTGGGTATATATGACAAGACCCCTATCTGCCTCACATTTCGGTCGTTTTTCTCGATCTGATGGCAAGCTTCATCAACAAACTGATAAAAATATCATATCAGTAGATTTATAGGTTTGAACATACAGCAAAACAATTCATTTACGTTTTTGTTTCGTAGGGAAATTTATTCTTATGCTTAAAAAGAGATTCACGGCTGACATACTCTTCCGTCAAATTACAAAAACTGCGAATGGAAATAACTTACACGGCTGAAGAGCGCAGAAATTCTGTTCTCGAGGTCATCGAGTAGTATGCGCACAAACCCTGCTGCATCAGCTTTCTGACCAGAAATGTAGCGGTCAGTGATTCCGTGCATTGATATGCAACGCAAAGGATCTATTTTATATGCCCAATCCAACACAGCACAAAAGTCTTCCTGTGATTATGGAAATGTCGCGATCATATATATTTTGCTGATTTGAAAAATGAAGAATAAATATTGAAAGATGATGTCAAATGAAAGGCACCTACCTGAATCCCATCGAGCAAATCACGAAGCGATTCGTTTAAAGCCTCCAGATCAGCAGTTGTTTTACCAGCACTGCCATTGCCACCAATGTTCGCCATACCATGTTCATCATTGTTATCTACATCTTGAATGCTTTTACCGCCGTTGGCAACACCACCCGGTGGGACAAGACCTGGAACTTCAAAGCACATAAAATGTGCGAAAAAAGAACTCTGTTCATTCACAGCAAAAGGAACGCACGAACTTTTCAATATAAGAGGAAGATCAAATCAGGTAGAAAAAGAGGCTTCAAGGGGTTCAGGATATGACCTCATCCACAAGGAGTGGGATAAATATTGTGAGCATTTTTCCGTATGCCTCCGAAACAGCGGAACTGTCTGCACCATGCATACTTTGATTACCGCCAACAGAACCATCAAGCCATATGGTCGGAATCTTTGATACTTTTGTACCGGCACGCAGCTCATTCGAAAACTCACGAGCCTGTTGAAACCAGTTTCGAAAATGACAATTACATTTTCCTAAATGTTAGAAACTGAACTGTTTGCGATAATTTTATCCATAGATCAGAGTGAGTCAACAATAAAGACATAATCAAAAGTGCAACACTGGCATTAATGTAAAAAGCCTATCTCACCTCTCGACGAAGAAGCAAATTCAGAGAGCTGCAGTAAGCTTTCCGCAAAGGACCTAAGCAACTCCGATCAAGACTCTGTAAACGGGAATAGCATGCGGAGAAGGTTTCATTGATAAATAAAACAACAGCCAGTGACAACTGACAAGGTTTCATGATAGGAAGTAGTTTTTTGCCTCACCTTCAAATGTTGCAAGAGGCGAGCATATGTTCTGCACTTGTATCGCAGATCAGCATGGTCAGGCCTCTTCAGTTGTCCACGCTGTTATATCAACGAGTTTTTCTCTTTTAAAAAACAAAAAATCGTCCAAAAATGAATCCACATCAAATGCAAAACATGTTTTGATGTTATATTATACCTGAGAAAAATAATTCTTATCATTGATCATGACATCCACTAGACTAGCGAAATAAGTCCGCAAGAATTCAGATGCTCTTTTGACAAAAGTGCTTTTCAACCTAACAAGTTCGGCACGCTTCTCTTTAACCTGTCAAGTTCCACAACAATCAGTAGTCAAGTAAATTATGCCAATGGCTATAAAAGAGCTGATTACTTTAAATGGGTTCATCACTAAGTTCAAAAAAAAGTCAGGCTTCCAACCAAAAGGCTACATCATGCAGTATCACTTTTCACAGTCGGAGATTTGCCACATATACATGCTATGCAACCATATACGCCAACTGAAAGGTAGCATTCATTAAGTTAAGATAGCAGACTTACAGCTTTCATGTTTGCATAAATATGATCCAACTTTGGCACTTCAAGACTTCGCAATGCATTAGCTAGCCACTCACATGCTTCAATATTCTTAACCATACATGATTCATCAAATGATCCCCCAGTAAGACGAGCTGCATGCTACATGAAACGGGAGAAGAACTGTCGTATTAACAATAATATTTGGGGTGCAAGTAATATCAATGAATATCTCTACCTCAGATGGTATAGCAAGTCTCTCGAGAAGCTTGTCAAGCTCCTCAACAAGTGATCTGTTATTCACAGATTGCATCTCCAATTTGTTATTGCGGGTTTCAATCTGTGAATAACATAAGAATGCATAAACATGCCAACCTTATCATTCCATCAAAAATAACTGCTTATTTCAACACCAGCAGCACTTGATTGAATTGGATTAATAAACTAAAAATTCGGGTAGCTTTTAACTGCTCATATACCCCCCTTTAGCATAGCAAGTGCAAAGAACATACATGAGAGGCTACAAATAATTACCGATTCAATATCCTCTCTCATGTGCCGAAGTTTAACGTTAAAAATGCCTAACCATTGATCCATATCCTCAACACAATTAGCTGCCATCTCAAGCCCATGCAGTACCTGCAGAGCCCGGAAAATTTTTAAAACCAGTAAAACTCGAATAATGAAGTTCTAGCATGCAAAATGGCCATCCATATATAAAAGGAAAACATTTGTGCAACTGGGAACAGAATTGTCTATAAAACAAAAAAAAAAAAAAAACTTTACCTCCTGTAATAGCGGTTCATTTTCCAATATAGCGTGGACATTTGCAGCTTCCAATGCTTGAAGCTCACGCCTTAACCTTTCAGAAAAGGCCTCTGCTTCACCAACGCCCATTACATAACTGCAAAAATTAAGTTCTCAGAAATTTGAGCATTGAAACTATTAGAGTCATAAACTGCTGCAACATGAAAGCAAAAATTACTTTCATGGTATGATACTTTAGCTCACAAAAAGTACACAATCGTTCACAAATATAGTGATTCTGTATCCATTAAAAAAAAAAAATAGGTTACTGATGCCGCCAACAACCCAAGAATTCAATCTATAAAGTTATTGGCAGTATCCACCTGATCCTGCAGGATCTTTTCATTCATATCCTGCATGATGAATCTGAGAGTGCAAAGAAGAAGAGTGTTTCAAATTTCAAAACCAACACATACGTGCCTAAAAGTGCCTCCATATCTTCTTCCTCTGCCTGAGACACGAGTTCTTTTTCGACTGTAACTTTAAGGTCAACTTCGTTGACTGCAGCAGTTACAGGCCCATCCTTGGGAACTACCTGCCGCTGATTAATTGCTTGGGTATTTTCCTGCATCAGATTCAATAACCAAGATTATAAAATATAAGTCAATGTCAATTTAAGAAAAAAGGTTTCTAATACAAGAGAACCCTATATGCACCTTGGCCCAAAGAGCCATTTCTACAACATCAATGCCAACAACTTTTGGAAGGTGTCCCAACACATCCTTGCATACATTCAAAATGCAGAATAAAAGTCGGTTTCTGAAAGATGAGACAATAGGCTTAGAAAAGTGCATCAACATTTCAGCAAATCAGCAAATTAAGCTAACCTGTCATCCACATTGCGCATTGTCCACTGAGGTGGGGCAACACTCTGACTTCTAAGGTTATCAAACCCCTTTTGAAAGAAAAAATAAAAAAAAACAAAAGTTGAGAGGTGCATCCGACGCACGGGTTCAAGGTCCAAAAGGAACTGATTTATGCACAACAATAATCTATACCAGCATAAAAGTGCATCCACTGGGATCGTTAGTTACAACTTCCACTTTTGACAGATGCTTTAGCTTGTATAGCTTTGCCGCCTGCGAACAAGGTCAATATAAGCACCTAAATGTATTTCTTTTTAGTGAAGTCAAAAAATATCAAAACAAACCCCTAACTTTTCTAAACTATGCTCTACAGATTAGTTCTTTCAATTTCAATTTCTTTTTGCAATTGCCCCTTTTGATTAGAGTCCTTGTCAAGCCACGTTAAAGAAATTCGAAAACACAACGCTTTACCTCAAGCACACCCCCATTAGAGTATTTGAAGACACGAAGAAAAGCTTTGGTCCTCTTAGCTTTTGACTTCGCTGAAACATGCAAGCAAAAAAAAAAATAAAAAATGTTACCTATCCCGTTTGCAATTAGAATTACGTAGAGCACACTGCATAAGGATGATGCAGAAACAGAAATATTACTTCTGAAGCAGCAGAGTATCAAACATATACTAAAAAAGAACGAATGATCATTTTCTACATCGAGCATTCTTCGTTATCATTCAAAATCCTCGGGAAGGAAGAATGGTTTCGATGAATCAAAACAACTACTAGTCAGGAATGAAAACAATTCATCATCGCCCAAAACATACCGGAAACGAGGAATGAAAAAAAAAACAATGCAAAACATTTTAAAATCGGGCATACTCGAAATGGCGAGAACCCTTGGTTTTGCCATGTTGCCACGCCCCAATTTGGCCGTTTTCCCCCAGATCCCGTGGCTCTTGGCCACTCGGATCGACATCACGATTTTCTGTTTGGTCCCCTCGATCGCCGCCTCGCACGCGCGCCGCAGCTCCGCATCATCGGCGCTGGATTTCGCCATTCCCGTCGCAGATCACACTGTGGGCAGGCCACACCACCCACTAGAGGCATGCATATGAATCAAAATCTCCCATCACAACTGAATTCCTTCCTCCCATCACAACTATATATATAGATATGTGAGTAAAAAACCAACAACACCTCACAACTGTAACATAATGCCACTTATGTATGATCAATGCTTAAATTACACCTGTAAAATTAAATGGCTCGTGTTCATATTCAATTCGATAAAGCAAAAACAAACCTAAACCCAATACAGTAAAAATGAAGAATGGATCATTATCATGGAAGGGGGAAAAAAAAAAAGGAGGAAAAGTTAAGGGCTTAGCTCAACCGTTGGAGAGAAGAGGGGCTTAGCTTTCCTTACATGTCCTATGCTATTCACCATATCCTTCCTGATACAGACAGGAAACATGTTGATGTCCACCAGCCCCTTGAGTCTCCATCGAACATACGGAAAACTCAGCTGATCGCGGGAGGTGAACCGAACCACCTCGTTGAACCACAGACACGCGAACAAGTTCGTCGCCGAACTGTGCTTCCTCAATATTATCGAAGCCTCCGATAGAGCTGCAAAAAAAAAAAAAAAATCGTCATCATAATAAGAAGATGTCGAGGTGATGGGATGGATGAACTCCATTGTTTTGTTGTTACCTTTCTTGCCGTCAAGCCTTTTGTCTTCGGGAAGGCCATCGAGACGATATTGTGCTATTTGTATATCGACTTCCTCCGGCCTGGCCTTGTTTTTCTTGACAACTGCTTTCGCTTCGTCGTAGACGCTGCTGCGAGCTCCGTGCTCTGAGATCCCGAGTTCTTGATTCGAACGCCATAGCAATGCTTCCAAGACGCCCAATGGGTCTCGTCTGAACTGAGACTTGGAATCGACCCAAATGGAGTACCTAGCATTCGGAAAGAGGCGATGTGGGAGCATCTGCGGATATGCATTCAACAGACTTTGAAATAAGTAAATGCAAACGCCCTCTAAACTATTATGATGCAATAAATAAAGGGCGGATGAAAAACAAAAAAAAAAATCTATACCTTGGGAATTTTTCCATTCAGTCTTTGATCTCTGAAAGGTAAATCATTAACTATAACGATACGCCATTTTCCAATGAAGTGATTAGGATCAACTTTGATCCCTACTGATTCCTGAGCTGCAAGTGTGATTTCATCCCAGAATGCCACATAACAAACCTGCACATGGCACAATGAAATCACACATGAATATCAGGAGGCCCCAATAAGATTTTGTGCAATTACAGAAGATTACCTTCTGAAGGGACGCATTCGTCATGCCGATGGGTTGGTAGAGATCATCTCCACCACCAAATGCACAAGTCGAAACTACAACCTTGCACATCTGCATGTAACTCCTGTCATCATCAGAAATTCTAAACCCTCCTGCCTCACTGTAAAAACCACAGGGGACCTCTGCTCTTTCAGTAACCTGTGATCATTCAATTCCATGGGATTATTCACTATCTGATACGAAGATACATGCCATGGAAATTACAGAAAGACGGCGCATAACTTCACTGAATATGCATGACGAGAAAAGGCAGAACAACACCATCACCTGAAAACTTCTGTTTCGTTGATCAAGAGTTTGGAAACCAGTGAATGAATTAAATCTTGTATCCTGCGGAGATGGTTCTGATGAGTTGAATTTCCATTTTCCATTTCCATCAGGTTCAGTCAGGTAAACCAATTTCTTTACAGGAGTATGCGATTCTTTCTCTTCTGGAATATCTAACAGTTCGAGTTCTTCAGGCGGTAGGAGCTTCAAACAAGCTGAAACATCATTACGAAAATGATCATAAATCAAGAATTAATAGTAATTTTCAGGCATTGAATCGGAGAAAATCAAAGAACCGACAGCCTTACTCACGTTGCCGTACGCCTCTAAAAACACGAGTCGTGGGTTCAAGTCTATCCAAGCTACCTCTGCTCTTCCGATTAACACCGCTTTCCGCTTTCTCGATCTGAAGCAGCGGCGACGGCGTGAACCACTCGAATCCGCCTAGTTTGAAAGCTTCATAAATGAGTAGTGCGGCGGCGAGGAGGACAACGAGGACCTGCCACCAGCTGCAAAATACGGCGAGCGGATGCCGCTTGGAGTCGAATCTCCTCGGAGCCCGCAGTCTCCTTCGCTTCCGCGGTACCTGGATCCGATATTGGCCCGGCGGATCTTCTGGGTCCTCGTTGGATACCTTCGCGCTCAGCACAGAGGACGCCATTGATCAACCTCTCAGATTTAACCGTCAAAACGACGTCGTTCCAGTTTCTGTCTAGCTACAGTACAAAAAAAGGGCCGATAAAAATATCTGCAGAATTTTAAAATTTTCATCAAGCAGGCTTAAAATATCTTTAAAAAGTGTTGTAGCCAAGCAAGAAACCGATAACTTCATTCGCACGGAAGATGAATCTCAGTCCGTTTCACAGTCACACGGGGACGACGGTGGCCGCCGTCAACCGCCTCACGCCTCCGATGATCAAGTACCTCTCGCGGCGGCGGAGAGGAGGCAGCAATTTCTCCGTTCGCGTAGCTTCGGATCCTTCCCGCTATTATTCCGATTTCAATTTGTACGAGCTTCTCGGAGTGGATTCATCCTCGGAGAAGGCGCAGATCAAGGAAGCTTACCGCGCGCTGCAGAAGCGCTGCCATCCGGACGTCGCCGGTCCTTCCGGCCACGACATGGCGATCGTGCTCAACGAGGCGTACGCTCTTCTCTCCGATGAGAGGACTCGTACGGCCTACGATAAGGTTGGTTGATCGGCGTTCAGACTCTCTCTTTCCGTTTCCGTGTTCCTCAAATCTGAATCAATCAACGCATTCGATTTTGACGATTTTCAGGAACTGGCGAAATTCGCAGATCTTCAGGGCTACACAGGACGGCCTCTGTATTCCGTGTGGAATGGATCCGACGACGAAGGCAGAGCAGTTTTCGTAGACGAAGGCAAGTGCGTAGGATGCTTGAAGTGCGCTTTGTTCGCCGAGAAAACATTCGCCATAGAATCAGTTTACGGCAGAGCCAGAGTCGTCGCTCAGTGGGCTGATTCCGAGCACAAGATTCAGGAAGCCATCGGCTCATGCCCCGTCGACTGCATCTCGTAAGCCTCTCTCTGCCTTTCCCTCTCATCATCACCTTCCATTCCACATTTCGGAATCCTCCTCTCACTTCTTTTCTCTTCCCTTCCTCCATTTGCGGGCAGCATCGTGGATCGATCCAACTTACCTGCACTCGAGTTCATAATGTCGAAACAGCCACGGGGAAACGTCAGAGTGGGAGCAAGCGACGCTGCCGGTGCACGTACGCCTGATGTTTTCAATGAGCTGGAGAAATTCCAAGCCAGATACGCTTCTTCCAAGGTTGGTTGCTTTTCCCTATCAAAATCTGATGAAAAAACCCCTTCTCACCAACCTATTTTTTCTTTTCTTTTGCAGGATTCACTAGGCCAGAGAGCATCAGCCATTCACGCCATACGATCGATGACAAATTGGCTCTACTGGCAATCTCCACACCACCCCGCCGCCGTTCAAAATCCTCCTCATCATCAGCCGCCACAGAAACCATGCCTTAAGAAGCTCAAGGCCGCTGCGCAAGTCAGAAAGCAAAAATCTCCATTCTCCTCCTCCTCCTCACATGCCGCAAATGAGTACTACTGGCGGCTGCCCACGACACCCCACCTGCAGCAAACCGAAACGAGTCATATCAGCACTCCGGAGTCGAGCTCGGAAACTCCAGTCGACGATCCCAAACCAGCAGCAAACAACAACATTACCCATAAGGCCGATTCAAAATGGCGGGGCGTAGTACCGACAGCTTCAGCCGTCGTCGCTGCAGCAGCCATCGTCCGGATCCAATCGGAGTCATCGGTCGAGCCGGTAAGTCACGTGGTGAAGTATCACGTCGGCGGTCCCCTGGCGCTGGCCGTGGTGAACAGTCCGTGGCTGCAGGTGGGTTTGGCTGGGATCACATGGTTTCTGATAGGGACGTATGTCGTGGAACTGGTGGAAGCTTTGAGGACAAAACGATGACAATGTATAATGCAAAGACGAATTAAACAAATCTCATCGAGATCAGTCAACTTAACTAACAATCATCGAAGGAAGAATCAGTCAGTGATTCGCAACCTCGCCGCCCCATCTCTTGACGCGACTCTCTGCCTCCGCGGCCTGGAGATCGGGTTAAATTAACACTACTACTAGACCAAAAAGAGGAAGCAGCACAGATACCTCCTTATCCCAATTCCGAGTGGAAGTAATTCCGATCAAAATAAGCGTCTGCAGCACGATGCCTCCGATCATTCCTCCCCAGATGCCCTGCCAAAAAAATGAATCATCATCGTTTTTTTTTCTTCTTCTTCTTCTCACCATTTCGAAAGAGTGTGCGAGTGTCGTCGTTGTTCACCTCTGCACCGAGATTGAAAACGAATCCCAGAATGATTCCGAGGGGAAGCCCCATGATGTAGTAACACCCGATGTTAATGTACGCCACTAAGGATTGCCACCCGGCTCCAACTGCAACTCCTGTTTCAAAATTCTCAAAAATGATTTTTAACAGCTAATCATCCACCAAATTGTATACTAGTATTTACTATTTAGTACCATAATGACTTACTTCTTTCATGTTATTAGTAGAGAGATGATTATGTTATATTACTTGTAAAAAGTGATGAGAATAATTTACCTGATAGAACAGGCTGAAGACCGTTGAGTAGAACCGTGAGCGCAAGCAGCATCGACAATCTAGTCGTCTCTTTAGCCACGGCTGCACTGTTCGTGAACAGAAAAGGGAAAACATCTCTCGTCGCAACGACAACTCCACTGCATATCACCGCGATCAGCATCGCCGTGACCGAGACCACGATCACCGAGAACTTGGCAGCCTTCGCATTGCCAGCTCCCAGTTCATTCGAAACTCTCACACTGAAACAAACACACAAACTCAGCCCCGACTTATACACTCGATAAAACAAACAAATTTCATGGCTGCGATAACAAACCTTATCGCAGCGTTGAATCCTATGGCAATCATGGCATCCCATCCCTGAATGTTCATGCTGCAACAAAAAGGTGATAATGTATGTTCTGCAGAATTGAAACAAGGGTATTTAATATGTATGTAATAATGATGGCATCATACCAGATAGAAATGGCATCAACAGGAACTACGGGATTCTCCAAGTGACCCGCGATTACGACTATGATCATCAAATACCAGAACTCCAAGCTGCGAAAAAAAAAAAAAAAAAA
>KE527365.1:0-10474 GCA_000441915.1 Genlisea aurea | reverse complement strand
AATTTAATATTTTTTATTGCAATTTATACCTCATTATGTTTCATTTTTTGGCAAAATATACCCAAATTGATGACGTTATCAAACGAAATTGGATATATTTTGCCACAAAATGAAACATAAGGGGTATATTTTGCCACAAAATAAAACATAAGGGGTATAAATTGCAATTATGAAAAAAATGGGCATTTTTTGCAAATTTTTGAAAGATAAGGGGTAGAAAATGCAATATACCCTATATATATATATATATTAAATATAAATAGAGCATAGGAATCAGAGGAATAACACTACATTATAAGACAATTAGAAGCAAACAAGATTCTCAATCCAAAACAGTTCATTAGTGGAATCTATTCAGAGCAATTTTGTCTGATTGTAAGATTTTTCTTCCACTGAATGATTCTCCAAATCTTATATTATATCTTCTCGAAAAAAGTCTTATATATATATATTTCTAATTTTGGCAGTGCCGTTTTTAATTTTAATTTTAAATCTCATTATCTATTTTTTTCAAAATAAAATGAGTTAAAAAAAACAAAAAAAACAAATTTTATTATTTGAACAAACTATTTGTCTGAATTTTATCTAAAAAAGTCGAACTACTTATGTTGTACGGACTCATATGCTGCAAAATTCTCGTACTCATAATCCCATGATCCCATCCCAAAATAATTTTAAAAAATAATAAATAACAAAATTACAAATAAAAAAAAGTCAGATTTCAAATTTCAAAATTTCAAATATTGATCCATCAAATTTGAAAAGACCAGATTTAATATCTTTATCCGTAATCAACATTTACGATCACTTGAATTGGTCTCTCAATCAAGTCAAATTATGCTTAATAGATGAAATTCGACTTTTAAAGATGTTTAATAACGGATAAAATAATCAATTAATGATTAAAATTTTGCAATATGGACTAAAATTGACATTAAATCAAAATTAAAGTACTAAATCTGTTTTTTACAAATTTGAGAGACAATATTTGAAATTTAAAAAATTTGAGGGACAAAAATATATATTTTTCCAATCATATGTTATTATATATATATATATATATATTGATCAAATAATAAATTACATATTAAAAAAAGGAAAATAATTTCATGTCTTGTTTTTAATTTTATTTATTTATTTATTTATTTATTTTTGGAGTTTGTGAAGAACAGAAGGTAACCGCCACAAAGAGTATGGATTCCGATGCGATACCGTCATGTTTGACGCGATTCAGAGCTTCAGCGAATTCATACTTATCGCAGTACGAGCCAGTCGCGTTGATCGTAGTTCCTGTTTTCGCTCTTTTTTTGGCACGGATTTTTCATTCGCTTGTTCGTGCGCTGTCAGAGAAAGGGCTCAAATCTGCGGCTCTGGAACTGTTCATGGCCGCCGCAAAGTATGATCCTCTCCTTCTGCACTTTATATGCTCCTACTCTACTCATCAAAACGGTTGAAGTAATTTTGTCGTTCTGATGGTGGAATCTACGTTCAAGGCGGTTGCCCGGAGTACAGAAGTACATTGATGGCGAAAAGAAAAAGGTCATTTTTCAATTTTATAACGCTGATTCGCGATGTTAGGTATTCGGTTCAGTATTTGTTCGATATATTGCATTCATTCAACTGTGGAGCAATATTATTCCAATTTTTGTTTGTTGATAGGTGATTCTGAGATCGATAGTCTCCAAAATAATGATACTATATGCCAGAACTGTATATGGTTTATTTGTCAAAGTGCCTTCATTATAGACTACTCTACGATGGCAGGTGGTAAATCAGTTACAGAGTTCACAGAAATCAACACGACGTGATTGGAGGACTGAGCTACCGGGCTTAGGTTTAGGAATGGAGGTCATCGACAAATTGAAAGATGAGAAACAAAAAGATAATGCTTGGCAGGGCAGGTGTTCGGGTACAGTGTATGTATCTGTTAATGCTAATAAACGTACGACTGCATGTCAGACATTTATTAAATATTTTTTTTACACATGTTGTCAAATTTATGTGTTTCTGCAGTTATATTGCAGGAAATGAAAACGAAGGCCACTTCGCATTGATAAACGAGGCTTGCTCTTTGTTAGTTCTATCTTTCCCATATCGTGATTTGACTTCAGCATTATGATTTTTTATTTTTATTTTTTCCTTAAAAGGATTGAGAGAAAAAAAGTAATGATTTATGTCTTTACTATCACATTAACATGCTATTGGTTTCCATTGATACACATCCTAAATGTTTCTCTCATTTATATATGGAATTCCTTTTCAGGTTTGCACATACTAATCCTTTGCATTTAGATGTGTTTCCAAGTGTCGTGAGATTTGAAGCTGAAGTTGTGACAATGACAGCTGCCCTTCTTGGAGGTAAAGAAGAGGCTTCTGGAGGACAAGTATGTGGAAACATGACTTCTGGTGGAACAGAAAGCATATTATTGGCTGTTAAAACCTCGAGAGACTATATGAGAGCCAGGAAGGGGATAAACAGTCCAGAAATGTAAAGAATGTTCTTCATTACATTCTTTATCAGGATTTATCTTTTAAGAGGCAGTATAACCGATTCATTTTTCCTAAAAATAGGATCATACCAGTTTCAGCCCACTCAGCGTATGACAAGGCAGGACAGTATTTTAATATCAAGGTGTGGCGTGTCCCAGTGGATCAAAACTTTCGAGCTGACGTTAAGCAAATCAGAGCATATATCAATAAGAATACCATACTGGTTAAGCATCATCAATTTTTTGATGCAATTTCTATTTTATTGTTTTTTTTTCTTTAATTAATGC
Organism: Genlisea aurea; assembly: GCA_000441915.1. Taxonomy (NCBI): domain Eukaryota; kingdom Viridiplantae; phylum Streptophyta; class Magnoliopsida; order Lamiales; family Lentibulariaceae; genus Genlisea; species Genlisea aurea. Next base: position 7,697 of record KE527365.1, on the reverse strand, counting down.
ACACAATTTGGTAACTTTTAAACCTCATCTTATGCAGATTGTTGGATCTGCCCCGGGTTTCCCACATGGAATAATTGATCCGATTGAGGTTGAAAACTCTGATTCATTAGTTTACACTTTCTTTGTCAGGTCATTTTGGTTGAATAACTCATAATTTCATAGTACTATTTGTAGGAACTTGGTGCTTTAGCTTCTACTTATGGAATTTGTTTGCATGTCGACCTCTGCCTTGGTGGCTTTGTATTGCCTTTTGCTCGAAGGCTTGGGTATGTCCTACTGGAGCTGAGCATCATTTTTCTTGGAAATATTTTATCCAGGATCTCTTCTCATTTCTCCATGTTGTATTTTGTTTCGTAATACATGAGGTTTTTATTAGGTATCCTGTGCCACCATGTGATTTCTCCATTTCGGGTGTGACATCTGTGTCCGTAGATGTTCACAAGTATGGTCTAGCACCTAAAGGAACCAGTGTGGTCTTGTACAGAAATCATGAAATACGGAAGGTAACTCACAAGTTTCTCTGTGCTCTTTAACTGAATCTTGGAATTTTGTGGTGATACCATTTTTATTCACTAGTCTCAAAAGAAATAATTGGATCTAAGCTATAATACTAGATTTTCCTTCAGTGCATTTACTTCTTTTACCACCCATGCTTTATGTCTTGACTAAATTATGGTTTCTTAATTGCTAAAAGGACTTCAAACTGGGAATGGTCAATTCATGGAACTATCCTTTTCTTCTGAGCAGATAAATATTTTGACGTTATAATCATTTAAATACAAGTCTTCTCCTTATGGATATCATATCAACCCAACACTTGTGCTCATGCCTGCTAGTAATCTTATAAAGGAAGAAATGCAGAGTTATAGCAAGTTTATATTATCCATACTCTTTGTGGACGTCATCCCACAGTTCAATGTATCATCTGTTGTTATATTTCATCTTTGAATCATTTTTATATTTTTCCTTATCACAATGGTGCTGTGCTGGATTGCTCGGCAAAACTGGATTTTTTCATGTAGCATCAATTTGTTGCTGGTCAGTTTCATTTCTGTATAGAATTAATCCTGGTAATGCTCTTTCAAAATTTAATTTTACTCCATTGGCCATCAGTGACTGAATGGACTGGTGGGCTCTATGTGTCACCAACCATTGCTGGTAGCAGACCTGGAAGTCTTATTGCAGGGGCTTGGGCTGCAATGATGGCTCTTGGGCTAGAAGGTTTCGATTTTTTAACCTTGACAAGTCATTTTCTTTGCCACAGTTTATAGCTGACCAACTGATATGCCTGGTATTTCATTAATAGGCTACATGGAGAACACGCGGCAGGTTATGGAAGCTTCAAAGAAAATAGAAAGAGGGTGCTGATCAACATTAACGTCAAGTTTTTTTTCATGATTCTGAATTTATCATCCAATCTTCTGGATTTTTTTTTTTGGTAGAATTCGTGACATTCCAGAACTTGCCATTATTGGAAGGCCAGACATGACAATAGTCGCCTTTGCTTCTGATATTTTGGACATATTTGAAGTGAATGACCTAATGTCTTCAAAAGGCTGGCACTTGAATGCACTTCAGAGACCAAACAGGTGAGCTTTGCTAATAAGAACTCCATATGCTTGAACATGAAAATCAGCTGGCCTATTCTTTATATGCACTTTTCTACCTTATTTTTTGACCTACTGTTCCGTGAATTTTTTATTTTGTGGCTGCTTTATCTTTTCTCAGCATTCACATATGTGTGACACTTCAGCATGTATCTGTCATTGAAGAATTTCTCGGGGACCTGAAGAGCTCTGTTCAAATAGTGAGTTCACTCAGTTTTACTTGTGTATCTTATTATTGCTGTTCAGTTCTTGGATTTTGCATGATTCAATAACAGTGCACATTACTTCCCTGTACTTCAAAATTTGTCTCAGGTTAAGGAAAATCCAGGTCCACGCCAGGAAGGTATGGCTCCTATTTATGGGGCTGCTGGAAAAATGCCAGACCGAGCTCTAGTTAACGATCTGCTGGTGGATTTCATGGATGGTTCTTGCTAATCATACACTTATATATTCTGCTTAAGTTAATTATTAGACAAACCTGCTAATGCCGATGTCATTCAACTTGTTAAATAAATCGCATACGATTAGTATCGTTTCTTTTGATCTTTCCTGCTGATGCTTGAAGTTTTATGTATGCAGATAAAACTTTCTTATTGTTTCTTGGATTTTTGCATCTATTATACTGTTGTGGCATATAGTGCGCTATATGTACCAGTTTCTCTCTTTATTGAATTGTTACACTTTATTCTCTTGAGTATTAAGTTGGATTAAGCTGAATTCCTTTTTTTTTGTAATCGATGTGTAAGCTTTTAAACTTTATAGGCTTCAGGTTTGGCTCTCTGGATTTGGTGTTGATATTGAAAGATGATACAGAAGCAACTACCAGGCAAGCTTTTTTCTGTTTCTTTTTTTTTTCTTTTTTTCTTTTTTTTTTTTGTGCATAGCTTTTTATGTCAGGTTTTTCAAAAAAGTTTTTCTGCAAAATTTTCTATGATATAGACCTTCGGGCTGAAGTTGTTTGCATGTCGGGCTGAAATGTTGTTTGCAGTTATCTGAAATTTCTACCATGTAGAGATGGAAAAAAAAAAAAGTCCAAGCCATCATCTAGTTTGTGCCTGACAATTTCTTGTGAACCTGTCGTCATAACTCGGAAAAAATTGCAAGAATCTGCTATTTCAAGCCAAATTTAAAGGATAGTTGTTGTAATGAAGCACCAGGCCCCCCTTGATTCTCCTAAAAGATTTGAGATTTTACCTGTTAGTACACCTTTTACCAATTTCCGAGCATTGATCATTCCGGTTTTGGTCGCAGAAGTTTGAATTTTGATGTCTTTTATATTGCCACTCCTTTGATTTTTATTGTGCTTAAAATCCTGTCTTCGCATGCTGCAGTGCTTCTGCTTTTGATCATTAATGATGTCAAATTGCTTGTGGTTGGCAGGAAAATATTTCACTTTGCTTATACTACAATTTGGCACATCAAGCAATCTCAAAGAGACAAAGAGCACACATCACGCAAGTTTAACAGCAAATAACTGGAGGCAGAGTGAAATGAAATGCCTCTTTTATTATATTTCGTGCAAACCCCTGCAAGATAACGACCCAGATGAACCTGATGAAGGCTGTTAAATAGGCAAGTATAAGTACCTCTTAACTTTCCCATAGTGAAGTAATAACCCTTTTATTCCAGATGCTGAAGCTCCAACACCAGGTCTACAAAGAAAAATCAGAAACTAAAATCAGCTGAAAACATTTATGTTGGACTTTTTTACCTGTGAGAAAGTTTCAAAATTTTATTTATTTATTTTTTTTATTTATGAGAAAAAAGTAGCAACAATTTGAAAATTGGTGCTCATCTGATATGTGGCTTTTATAGCATTACTCACAGTCTTCATCGGATTTGATCCAGATCTCATTCACAAAGGCATCGCCGCTTTCGTTTAGAAGAAGAGGAAAATGGGACTCACTCCCACTCCAGGAGCTATGGTTTGAGAAAACCCCTTCAGGATATATTATTATATCATCAGCTGATGGCTCGATGTCAGCGACACCAGGTACTTCAATAAAGGGATCCTTGTTCTTGATCTCTCTCTTGCCAATCTTGTGATCTTGATGACCAGACAAAGAGTTCTCAGGGTGGACTTTCCTGCTGAAAATATGCTTCATATGTTTCCCTACCTTAGCATGACATCATGTAAGAAATTCTGAAGTTAGTGAGATTAATGATTAGGAGCAACTTTCCGGTCTTATGTGAAAGTAACATACTATGTTCGAAATCCAATTATTGCTTTTAGAATAATAGTAAAGCACCTTTCTCAACTTTTTCTTTCCTTTTGCAGAACTTGAGGTTGCTCCCGATGTGGTTGAAGTGCTCGTTAGCTTCAGAAACTTTTTCATGAGGTGCACTGCAGAATTATCAACTCGTTTCCCTGTTGTTTGTTTTTCCCCCACCTCACAATTCTCCTCTGTTTGTTTAGTTTTCCGAAGCAGCTCCTCAAGGGATGTTCGGTGTTTTTGCCTCATCGATAGTGGTCCCCCTGTCTGTTCCGTGACTGATACCGAACGACGACAGTTCTGCTCAGGACAGACGAGTCCTCCGGTTTCAGTTCCATAGGCCTCGGCACTTACTGCAGGTTGCCCTCCGAGACTGATGTCACTGCATTGATTGACTCTTCCTGTGCTTGCATGAGTGGCTTTTCCTGAGAAAATTTCATTTTCAGCTTCATTGCTGATAATCTTCACCGGTTCGTCATTATTTAACTCCGGTTCGTCTTCCTCGACTTGTGTCTCCTTTTCATCTATATTTTCAATAGAGATCGAAAAAGTTGGTGTTGTTGATTCTGTTCCTAGGGTGCCAATAGCAAGGAATCCATGGAAAAGCTCAGTTGGGGTTTCTTCAAAATCCTCTTCTGCTTCAACAACGGCATCCAGTCTGGTGAACGGCCTGCTGAAGTGGGTGTCTCGTTGCGCTCTCCCGAGGTACTTACCGATGCTTACATCTCTTGGATAATATTGCCGGTCATCGGTTGATAGTTTTCCTGTTAAAGCTGCACGTCTCGAGGCTTAGATGAATGCATAAGGTAGGTTAGGTGCCTTCGTGCGGCTAATACATTTCGTTTTATATCTATCTACTTCCGGTTGGCTTAATCGATTGCCTGTGCTGTTTCAATTTGCATAAACGAACTCACCGATGGAGAGATCCTTGAGTGTTTCATTGTTGTTTTCTCGAAATTTTCGATGCATCCATCCCAGTAGTAGCTGCTGCAAAATTCAAAATCGTTTATAAGAAAACGGTGAATGAAAAAAAAACAAAATTCTGAAAGAAGTAAGTAGTAGTACAAAACTTGGGGTCAATTCTTTTGGTGGAACTGATATTACCTTCATTTTTGAAGGAATGCGATGATCTTGAATGGTATGAATAGCTGAACTTTAAATAGGCTTATGCTATTTTTTTAGGCTGTCTGTCAATCATTGAAATGATATTTTGTTTTTTTGAACTGATAGGTAGGTATCTTTAGTTGAGTTGTTGTTTCTTCATCGCTCTGATTAATTTCACATTGTGATAGTAATAGAAGATGTGGGGTTTGTCCCGCATCGGATGTTCAAAGGAAAATAAGAATACTATATATATATATGAAAGCCCCTTTTATCAGTAATTGGCTGGGCCAGCCTTTTATGTTATGTGGTGATCCAAATCATGTGTACGGTACTCTTACGTGTACGGTCTCCCCCGCACACGAGCCCCCGCCCACCAGGTCTAAAATTTCTTCAGATAGGGGGCCATTACTTATCCTGTCATGTTGTTTCATGACAGGCAAGTAAGCACGGAAGAGGAAAGGTTGGGGGCCAGGCTTTCCTCATGATAGGCGTACACGTAAGAGTATCATATACATGATTTGGATCACCACATTACATAAAAGGCTGGCCCAGCCAATTACTGATAAAAGGGGCTTTCATATATATAGTATTTTTATTTTCCTTTGAACATCCGATGCGGGACAAACCCACCATCTTATATTACGTTTTGTCTCTCGCTCTGGTCGATGCTAAAAAGTAACGAGGTGCATGGTTGTTATCTGGAGCAGGCCAGGCCCCCCCCCCATGCTTGAAATGGGCGCAAATAAGATGGATGAGGTTATGCTTCTCGTCTAGTCTAGCTGTAAAGGTGGTGTCTCCGACAAGGGGTCGTGAGCATTTTTATTTTTTTTTAAAAATGAATCAGTCGTATTTCTGGACTCACGTATAAATACATGCGTTTTTTTCTTCTTCTGATAGTTTGACATAAACAGGCAGGTCAGTCGGGAGAGGATACAGTGATTTTTGTGTCGTGATGCGTTTGGAAATTGGAAAGGATGGGGAAGCACATCAATTCAATTCACTCTCCCCCCATGTGCTTGTTGGTCTTCTTCTTCTTGTTCTCGTGAGTTGTGAAGAGAGGGGGAGAAGAATCTCAGTGGGAAGAATAAAAACAGGGAGGATACAAACTAGTCGTACCATTTCAAAAAAATAAAATAAATAAATAAACTAGTCGTACCAAATGAGACCGACCTGACGTTTATTGCATTTTATACCCTATTTTATTTTCAATTTTTTGACAAGAAAATACCCTTCCTCTTCTTTCATAATTGTAATTTATACCTATTTGTTTCATTTTGTGATAAAATATATCCAATTTCGTTTGATGACGTCGTCAATTTTGGTATATTTTGTTCAAAAAATGAAATATAATGGGTATAAATTGCGACGAAAAACGTCAATTTTTTCGTTAGTCAACGGCGTTGGGTATAAATTGCTAATTTTTTGAAATGAAAGGGGTATAATAATTTGTAATTATAAAAGAAAATGGGTATTAAACGATCACACAGTGTGGCAGATGGAGATTAGAGAAGAAGATGGGGGGGATCCTGGATTTTGTTGCTTGGCCTCTTCTCGTTTGTCTCTCTACTTTTTACTTATCGATGGACAATTATTGTTATCGTTTGTCTGGTTGAAAAATAATATGCTGTGATTTTATGTTCCGTTATATTGATATGTCATAATTTTTATTCAATGTGTCGAATTTTTTGATATCTTTGGTTGGATTGATTATTTAGTACAATATGAACAATGATAATATTTGGTTGGAAAGATTATTTATAGGATAGAGAGAGAAAGTGTTTGTTAGGGTGGGAGAGTGGGATGGTGGGAGATAGAGAAAAGATTAAAAATTGGATTTTTTTTTTTTTTAGAAATTATTAGGATTGATTATTTTATCATTCCAACTTGGAAGTGTAATTTTATCCAAAGAATTTGGTTTTACCCTGATTAAAACGTTGGTCCGGTATAAAATAATCAAACCAACTAAACACGGCCAATTCAGGATTAAATTGTTAAAATCACATAAAACCATCAACCAAACTGACCCGTAGTGTGTACCGACCCTCTTTATTTTTTTGGGGGTTTTGACATTTTATACCATCTTTGTTTGTCGATTTTTTTGCAAAATATACCAATTTTATTTCGTAATTGTAGATTACGCCCTCTTTGTTATGAAAACTGAACATTTTATACACCCATTCCGTTTCATGACGTCGTCGATTTGGATATATTTTGTCAAAAAAATATACGATTTTGATATCATTTTAGGGGGATTTGATAATTTTTCATCGTTTTGCAAAAAAAAATATCAATCTTACATTGCGATTGTAGATTATACATTTTTTGTTTTGAAAATGAACTGTCTTCTATATTGATGATTTCGGCATCCGTTAAATCGATGTGGTACATTTTGCAATAGAATACAAAACATAAAGAGTTATGAATTACATCCGTTCATTTTAACGGCGTGATGACATTTTTATGACTATCTTTAAAGAAAATATAACATAAAAAATATTTTTTGAAAAAATGAGGAAATAAATAATATTAAAAAATGCCAAAAATTCATCATTTTAGTCATAAAAATACTTTTTTTTTTTTGATTTGTTGAGTGAAATAATTTATGATTAAAAAATATAAATTAAAATAAATGATTAATTCTATCTTTTTCAAATAAAAGTATTATTTGTAAAGGGAATTAAATATATTTTTTGTCTCTCAATTTTTCCAAATTTCAAATATTGGTCCCTAAAGTTTGAAAAATACATATTTAGTCCCTTAATTTTGATTTAAT